>VZTA01019076.1:1961-17863 GCA_013398855.1 Mohoua ochrocephala | reverse complement strand
GATTTGAAGGGTTTGCATCTATGCCAAAGGAAGGACTGTAAATACTCTTTATTCAACTATTTCAGATGTTGTAACAACTGATAAAATGCATTTCCAGTCATTTTTTAAGAAAGAATAAGTACTAGACTATATATATTTATTTGCTACCATTTTGTTTCCAAGTATTAACCTAATAATTGTTTGGCTTACATTAACAAAATTTTCAAATATCTCATTGAGTCTATTACTGAGTCTACTTTGATGGCTGTCCTTTCAAAACCTCCTTGGTTTTCTTTTCTCAACATAGCAAGCAGCAAAATTAAATCCAAAGAAGTCTTGGTACCTCTCAGTACTTTGAATTCACACACACACACACAAACACCCTACCAACCACTCCCCAAAACACCAACCAAACAAAATCTGCACACCAAACAGTGTCACACAACACGGATTCTGCCAAAATGAAGTCTACCGAGCCATGAATGTGGCTCGAGATATGGACCTTTGCAGAAGAAACTAGGCAGCTGCAGGCTTCCTATAAGAAACCATAGGATATGCTGAGTTGGAAGGCACCCCCAAGGATCACTGAGTCCAACTCCTGGCCCTGCACAGGGCACTCCAACAATCCCACCCTGGTCCCTGAGAGTGTTGTCCAAATGCTCCTTGAGCTCTGGCAGCCTTGGGGCTGTGACCACTTGCTGGGGAGCTGTTCCAGTGCCTGACCACCCTCTGGGGGAAGAACATGTTCCTATTACCCAAGTCCTTGCAGTTGAGCATCTCCTGACAGCACAGGCCGAGGGTAGCTCCCACCATATAGAACCTGTGCCCATCAGGCCAAGCTGCAAAGCCTGGCAGACACCAAAGCCCAGCCTTATCAATAGGGCGGGGTGAGCTGCCCATTCGGAAATGGATGTTCTGGTTATCACATTGTCCTATTCCTCTAAAATACCTCAGGGATGTAACCCTCTTTTCAAGCTCATCCTGAATGGCTCTCATCTCCCTGAAATCTGGACATCACCTATGTGAGTTAAAACACTCTGGTGAGACATTAGTGTTTGCTACACACACTGAAGGCTTACAATGTCATCCAAACTGCACCCTTTGTGTCTGGTTAAAGAAATGCCAATGCAGATAAAATTTCCAAGAGTGTCTAAACTGGCACAGATCTTATCAGACAGGGGTTTGACCTCCTGTTTTCCCCAAAAGGAAGTTCCCACTTCCCTAGTCCTGGGTCCTTATTCCTGCTAATGCACAACAAGGGAGAAGGCAGCTTTATTGCGCTACGTCCTTTCACCCCAATGTGAGGGACAAGACCAATGGGAGAAGCTTTCTTGGCTTTCCCAGAAGGACAACAAAAATAATCAAACCTACAGATGGTATAATCTGAGAGAAAATCAGCAACTTGTGGTCTGAGTCTCTGAAGCCATATGAAAACATCTTAGTACATGTTTTGAACCCAACATTTCCAGCTAGAGTTCTGTAAGAGATATCAGACCTTTCCCCAAACCTTCAATGTTTCTCATTTTATCAATATTAAAAGACTGAAAAAGCTAAAAGTAGTGATAGCTTTCTATGATAATAAAAAAAAATTGCAATCAGTAAAGCAGGAAATTCTGCTTAAATTTCACTTTTTTAATGATAATTTTTTCATATTAGTTACCCTGCAGCTTATACTACCTGGTCTCATCAGAACTGGTCAGATCAACAGCTGCAGGCTTAAATATACTACATAATAAACCAAGAAAGAAGATTAAATTAGCATCTAATCTACTTTTTAGATGAATTTCAGTTTTATAGCTCTTAAGTAATAATTTGAAATTTGTTATTAAATTCAGAAATATATTTTCAGCCTTGAAACTCCTTGATGGATCAAAGAAACACGGAATCCTTTTTCCACACAAAAGCTCAGTATACAAAGAAAAAAAAAACCCTAATACAAACTTTGCCTCAGCCAATTTTATTCGATTAATGCAGTATGACAAATCAATGTAATATTCCCAGATTTATGGCTTATAAGACAGATTGGTTGTTCAGCTATGTAAATATAATTTGTTCAGTTGGGATTCTTTTCCCTTCTCCTTCTTTCCCTGAATTCATATTTTACGCACCTCACACAACAGAAAATCAAGGTGAGCACAACCTTTTTAAGACTTTTAAGAATTTTAAGTCTCAATGCACAGAAGTGATGCATTAACTCCTTGTGTCTCTTGTTTTTTCTATCCAGTGCTTATAGGTAACAATTTCTGTGGCCCATTAATCCTAAGAGGACTTCAGCAAAGGCAAATTCTGTAGTTCTCACCTGGAAGGATTATATGAGCAGTATTTTAACTATAACAAAGACCTCACAAACATACAGACACACATCAAGTAAAGATCTGAGAACAGAGAGTGGATTTTGCCACAAAGATACAAACAGCCTTTCATTTGGTGTCAGCCTATTCTTTGCTTTTTAATTTTCCTCTTAAAAAACCCAGCTAAAGAAAAGAAGCAACCAAAACCAAACCAGTTTTTAGCTTTTCCACAGGAGGTTCTCGAGGTTTAAGCTTTTTATAGTTGTGTTTAAACCACTAAAGAACTCATCATAAGCCAGTAAATATTGTAAATAGTTACATCAAAATAATTACACTGTTCAACAAAGTAACACGTTAAATTTAAACTCAGCAATAAAATGGCTAACTTTTCCTTTTCAAATGAACCCAGAGGTCTATTTAAAAAAAGCCCATCTATTTAAAAAATTGGGGTGCTTGATTCAAAGTTTGTTAATGCAACAGATGTCAAATGACTACATACAAACAACTATATTTAGAAGCTTTAAATCAAAACCACATGATTTATTACAAGTTGTCAGCTGTTAATTGGCTCTTACCAAACTGTTTTGACATTATGACTTATTTTTTAGTTAGGGAAAAAAAATCCAAGTAAATCTTTTTATGATCATTGTAGTTTCAGGCTACAGTAATTAAACCCATGTTTGCTAATTTATTTTTTTTTTTACCACAAATCTAAATATTTTCCGTAGAAAAAAGACATAATCACTGCTTTAAAAATCTCCCCTGATGTTAAAGGCATCTTTCATACAAGATTTAAGCTGGTCAAAGCACTTTACACCACCCAGGCATGCTGTCGCTTCCTTACGTCATAGAAATTTTTTGAAAATACACAATAATCTCTAATTTCCTTTCCAACTGAACCCTCAGAATCACTCTGGGATACTCTTGAAATGTAAGATGGAAATGTAAATGTATAACATTTGAGAGATGACCCTATTTGTAAAAAAAAAAGACCACTCAGTTGTGGATAAACAAGTAATTATGTTTTTCTGTAAAAATCTGAATCATATATAGGATTTTTTTGTAAATCAGAGGGAATTGTTTGCATAGTGCTTCAAATGCAAACCTGGTTTGGACAACTCTGATATTAAAATCTATTTTTAAGAATTGACCTCAAGACTTTCCCAAGACACTGTTGATACTGTGCTTATTGTTCTGGAAATGTTTCCTCACTTCGCTGAGGAAAAGTGGCAATTCAGCACTTCAGCAGAGAGCATTTCTTTGCAACACACTACAAAAACAGGCTCCAAGAAAACTCATTACGCAAATGCTGCACAGCCTAATCCATATTTTATAACTACAAGAATAAGCAGAATACATATGCTAAACACTCTTGAATGTTTGGCTTCCCCCATCAAAACACCTGCATTGTTCTTCTTAAGGGAAGCAATGCAGGCATTAATACAATTGTGCCAACAGAACTCATGGCAATCAACTTGCATTCTGAAGGCATGGGATACTTATCAGTTAGAGATCCAATTACACACAAGACACCACATTCAGCTATAAAATATTTCATGCATATTTACAGGGTTTTTTAGGCAATAAATGACTCATCTGATTTAACTAGCTTTGATGTTATGTTTCTGTTAAATTAAAAAAATGCTCCAGTTCTGCTTGTTACTCCCTTGCTAGCTATGACATGCTGCCACCAGGTGGAGATAATTTAATAAGAAACCTATTTATGTACAGAGACAGTGGGAGGAACTTCCTGATATAAAATTGTTACTGTAAATTAACCAGTGAAGGAAAACAAAGAAAATCCCTGAATTAACTACTTAACTGGGACATATACTTTGTATCTACCACTAACATTAGCACATCAAGAGGCCAAAACTTGATAAAAAATATTCTGAAAAATCCTCACAGATTTGATCTTAGAAATTCAGAAATTTATACAGAAATTCATTATAAAGGCTCAGCAGCAGTCATCCAACCAGAGAACCAGCTCAAACATAAGCCTGCAGCACTACACTCCTTCACCAGTGTGTGCATGTGAATAACTTCTTAACACAAACAAAAGACAAAGTAATTTGAGGCAACTGGGTCAGGAGATCAGTTACACAGAACTGCTGCTTCTTGAATGTATCAAACAGATAGCAGACAAATGTACGTTTTAAGTGATAAAAATGTGATTGTCGAAGACTACATGGCCGCTCTCTTCACAGAGCCAGATTATGGGAACAGCACATTATTTCCTTTAGGGTCTGCAGTGTTTCTTCACAATGCAATGTGTATTTTAAGGGAAATACAAGCAGCTTTAGAAAAGAGATAGAAGCGAATACAACATTTGGATGATGTAGTAGAGTCACCCTGCCCTTTCCATGCTCTACACTAGCAGTGCAATCCATTCATAAGCACCTCCCTGCTTTAGATAACTGGAAGAACAAGCGTTCTTTCACCCTGAAGTCCTTGCTGGATGTAGATAACGGAGAAAAGAAGGCTGAGGAACAAGGAAGGCACTGTCTCATCCATCACTTGACCCTCCGGCCATCTCCAGCCAAAGACACTGCAGTACCTAAACCACGTCTTCTGTGTAAACTTCACCCTCTTCCAAGGGCAGACACCAGGAGATTCGCAATCAGGAAGATTATGTGGAGCTAGGTTGGTGGAGAAGTTTATAATTGGCTGCATGTCAAAACAAAATTGCAAGCATCAAACCTCCAATTTAGCTTTACTACAAATTGCATCGCAAAGCCAAGATGGAGGTAGTTCCCCCTGGGAAAAAGGCCTGTTAATTTTATGTGTCTGTCTGTGGACCCACATTATTTTTCAGATCTTTAGTATTCACAAGAACTAGAAGTAGGCATTCTTTCCCTCAGATCTAGAATGTCATTCCCTATTCTTCAGTGCACGTTTGATTTGGTTTAGTCTTTCAGTACTTTAAAAAAAAAAAAGTCATCTTCATACGTAATTGCCTTAGAAGCCCCTGCTTTAAATTCTTTTAAGTTTTAATTGTATGTATTCGAGAGTATTCTTTTTGATTTAATTTGTGACATAGAATTTCCTCTCTAGTTAGAGAGAAAAGTATAAAATATATTGATATCATGAAAGATATGAAGTCTTTTTAATTATACTTTGTTACTTTTTTTTAACAGACATAAGGCATTGCAAGCAAAGAAAAAACACACCACAAGTATTTTAAGTTCGTTCATTTATATTTCTCTGACACAAGACTTAATATGTCAAAAAAAGAAGAACAAAGTAGCAAAGTGAAGATTGTTTCAGAGATGTTTTTAAAAGCAACGCTTTATTTCTAAATTACAAGCCTCTCACTGAATTGCACCCAGCCAAACCTGTTTAGGGAATGCAGGTGGAAATCCTGTGGTTAGTGTTTTGCAAAAAGCTAAAGATTGTGCTCTAATATGGAGTCCTTGATGAGATGCATCAACTAAGGGCATATTAAATTGGAGTTATGATGCCATTTAATGATTTAATGTGAGCCTGGAAGAGCATTTGAACATGGACTAGAAATAGAAACCAGGTATTTAATGTAACTTGAGAACAATTAGGTACTAGAATTCTGTATTAGGTACTAGAATAATATGTATAAAAAGTTGCAAGAGCAGTTACATGGAAGCAGGAAGAAATGATCATCTTCTAAAGCTGTGTGAGCTCGTGTACATCACAAAGTGTTATCCATGTTTTCTGATGGAATACAAGGGTCCAAGGTTTATGATCAAACAAAAGACATTCAAGCAATTATTAGATGGTAAACAGGATTTAACAGAATTGGGAATAAATGACTGGAAAACATTGTCTTCCACAAACTGTAACTACAAATAAATTATGTACTTTGACATATACTTGGATATTTTGATATATTTCCAGATCATATGAACTGAACATTAGTAGTGGCATAAGTTTCTTTCCCCCATTGATTACCCTGATATTCATCAGATGTATCCGATTAGCAAGATGTGGCCAATATTGTATGATTTTTTTTCGTGGTAAATCTTATAATCTAAATGACAGGGCAATACAATTTTAAACAAAGCCTAAACAACTTTGATTTCCATAGCAGAGTACTTACAAATAAAAGAAAAATAGTTTTCTAAGTTACAAAATTCGGAAGTATATCCTGCCAACGATACTGCTATTTCATAAGAGAGGATATGAAACATTCCAGACTCTTTCCATTTGTCCTTTCTTTTCAAGGAATGTGTGGAACTAGACTTTGACCTGTTGAATGTAAGTTATTTGCTGGCACTATGATTCTCTCTTTTCTCTTAGGCAAAGTTGCTTCTACAGCATTAATTGAAACCATAAATGGAGCACCTTTAGGAGAACATTTTCCTCTCTTCTGGGCATCCAGCCTTCTTTGCTGACTGGAAAGGCCAGAAAAAACAGCTCCATTGAAGAAATGAATGACACAACCATAAGAAAAAGGGAGAAATTTGTCTTATCATTAATTATTTAAAAACATATACAAAAGTCACAAGTAAAATCCTTCTCTTCGAGATGAGTTACTTTTTAAGGTCTTCTCTGCAGAGAGTCCAAATACTGATCATTTCATGTTTTCAGCCACAGTTTGGCAAAACTTACTTGGCTATGACTTCTCTAAACACCAGATTCTTCTTTAAACATACCCAGAACAGTTTTTGTCAGTTCCACAAAAAAGTCATTGCTTCTGTTTTTCTAATGGCCATAATTCCTATTTTTTCCACTGTTGAGAATTGCTACTTATTTTGTGAAGTCAAAGAATTTAGAAACTATTTATTTTGGTGTACAAGAGTGGACTCTAAAGTCATATTTCAAAGCACTTGTGAACTGCTACCTATTTTTCATCTCAAATTTTGGACTTAATTATCACTAATCCGTAATGAGAACATGAAATAAGTGAAAATCAAGATGATTCTCATTGCATGATAAATCATTGCATAGATTTTACACACCTGAAATTCTGGAAAATTCCTGAATATATGTTCATCATGATAATGGATTATTTTAAGTATTAAATAGTTAATTTCAATGTACTTTTTAATTTACCAAATATAGACTTATAGAAGAAATTTCAGGGTTTAATTCCAAAAATAACTCAATCAAAAAATCAGGAGAACAGCACTTTTGGGATGAAAGATCCTAGTGTCCTTCTGTAGGCACAGCATTACAACATCACCCTCAAATCCATTTACCCCCTTAAAATCACTTAATTTTATACATATTTTTTTAAAAGGCTGTTCCAATTTTCTTTGCTGTTATGGACGGAAGTAATCTTTACATTTTCAGACTAAAGCTGTTTAGTCAGGTCAAACTCATTTGTTCCCTCACCAAGTACGTACTTTAAAGAATAATTCTGTTTCCTTCCACTTGCCACTCTTGAATTGTTGAACACTCCAAATATATCCCCTTTCCACTCTGGAGCAAACAAACCCATTTTCTCACATGTCCTGATACCCTTTCTCATCTTGCATGAACACTTATTCCTAAAAATGAGTTGAACACAATATTAAAACAATAGAATTCATCAAAATATGGGAAAATGGTGTAACTAAATAAAATTACTTACATTTTTCCCGTGTATGAGACTATGGGCTATATTTATACATACAGCCTTGTGCAAGAGCAGCAAACCTGCACTGGCCAGACATCTTTAACCTTTTAAACAAAAATACAGAATTTGCCAGTGAATCCTCAGTTTCATTTAAGATCATGGGATGGAAATTACCTGCTCATTTGTTTTGGCTTCCACTTGCAATTCAAAAATCTTCCTATCATTACCCCTTGCCATCAGGTTTTCTTTGCCCTTTTTAACACCACCTTCTCCTCCTTACAAAATCTCAGCATTATGATAATGAATTGAAAAGATCTTGGATTCAAGAATGCATAGGATAAACTCAGAATGTGTTCTACCATCACCAGCAAGCTCAAGGAGAGTTACTAAAAGTAACAGCAGGAAATTATGGTGGGAGTGGTTGAGACTTCAGAAAGATCTGAGCTGTAAGTGTATAACAAGTTAAAGATGGTTTGCATATCAGACGGGAATTACTAGATTTTTTTATTTAGGTATCTGAAATTGGCTTTTTTCTTAAGGCTTACAGGTCTCCCACCAGAAAGGAGAAGGAGAAGAGAAAGGAGGGGGTGGAGGGAGAGATTACCACTCCTGTTTTCTCCCATGCACATTAAGGACAGACAAACAAATCCTGCTAGTGAGTTACAGCCACTGTTCTACAGATGCAGACAATTATGCACTACAAAGATAAAACATTCTGACTCGTGCATAGGGGGAAGCACTGCCTGAAGTCCTTTGGAATGCAACAGCACTCCTCTGTAAGAAGGAAACTGTGGGAATGAGTGTGGGGGTGGCACAGAGCAGGAGGAACAAGTGCTGGGGGTCTGGGATTCACAACCTGCATGTTACGAGTGAGTACTCCTCTCTGCATAGGCTGTTGACAGGTCACAAATTTCATTCCACAAATCTATACTGAAAGTCTAGAATTTCTAGCTTTGCAGACCATTTCCCTCCCTACTTCACTCTCTTAACATACCTAACTTATTTTACAGAAGTTAAGACATGGTAGACTCTTCCACAACATTCCTTGCATTTAAAAACTCGCCTAGCAGTCTAGCTGGCTGCCAACCACTCATTCAAATCACCTGTTCTGCATGATCCCAGTTGGTGTTTTCCAGAGGGTGTTTTAGTTTGGCTGGGTTTTTACAGAGGTATAACAGTATAGATTTCCTCCTGTCGTTGCCCAGCTTCCTCTGTCTCTGCTCTGCCTAATAGTTCATCCAAACCTTTCACTTGCTGCAATCTAAAAATAACAGTACTCAAACGAACTAGTAAAACAAAATAATTCTGCATCCCAGCAAAGCTTTATCACCTGTCACCACTGTAAAAGAAAACCTGAAGCTGCCCTCTTATGCAAGAAATTGAATATGACACCTGTTACAACCACTCCTTTTGTCTTCATTTACTACCAGTGTCTTCATGCTGAGCTCAACAAGACAGAAATACAAAAACACACCTTTTAAGAGAAAATTAAAGCAAGAAATGTCATACATTTACTAGAATTGCAGTTTGAATAGCAAAAGGTTTCTGCTGGGATAACTGATTTAAAATGTGGAAAAGAAGAGGTCTACATGAAGCTTAAAGAACTAATTAAATACACAGCTGCTTTTAAACTGCAAACCATTCGCACTTCACTTGCAGAGGAAAATTTACCAAAAACAATATAGGCAAAACGTGAATATTACATAATTGTAACTTTGTGCAAACAGCTTGCAAACGTAAGAAATACCAAACACTAATAATTAGAACATGCATATCTGTGAGGAGGAAGAGTATTGTTATCTCACTCCTCTAAACTGATTTTGCACTTCATTTTAGATAATCCCCATACGCTCAGGTTCTCTGAATAAGTTTTTTTTTAAATTTTTTTTTTCTTTCTTGTGATACCTTTTTTCTTACCAGTATCTCAAATATTATTCTAACAGTTCAAGAGAGACTTCTTGTAGGATTTTTTCAGGGGGGATGTGGGGGAGGAGAGAAGGAGAAAAAGGGGTATTGGTGTTTTGCTTTACTCACGAGTGAAACAGAAGCTTAGACATTGAATGATATAAGCTTTTATTGAAAATTACCTGTAAGTGACCATAATTTTGTCAGATAACTGGATAATGGAGTTATCTGGCATATTTTGACTTGAAGAATCAGCTAAGTATTTTTAACTGCCTAAAAATCCCTCCTAGAACTGATTTTTAATTTTCTTTTTTTTTCAGTAGTTTTAAGAGGCTGAGGATTTTAGATACAAAATGTACGAGACTTCCCTTTCATTTGAGGCTGTTCCTGCCTCTTAAACTAGCTGTTAACTAGTCAAGAAACAATGAACTGTATTTGTTACAGCTGACACATTCAGAAGTTAATCGCTGACATAGATTTGGCAGCTGTCCCAGTACAGGGAAAAAAGAATGTATGGATTCAAGCTACTTTGCATTCTGGTCAGAAACACACACCAGCAACATGACAACGAACTTTGCACTCAAAAAGGTCCGTCTTTCAGAAGGCTGCATTAAAGACTGGAGATTAAATAAAACAGCTTGTTTACCAAAGTGACAGATTTGGTCTGTAAAAATCAACAGCCAAGATTAAAAAATCAAGGTACAGACTACATGCAACAAACTAACCTCTAATAAAATTATAACTCTTCTTGTCAAGAAGCCAATTTAAGCATGAGAAACCCCCCCACACATTTTCATTTAAGTAATAAAAGGGATACATTTTACTAAGATACCCACATCCTTTTCAAGAAGTGTTTAAATGCTAATTAAAGATAAGAGAAACTAAAAAATATCTATTAAAGATCCAACCGAGAGAAATTAAAACTATTCTATACACACACACAAAAAAGTCCTTGTATCTCTGAGCAAGCTGCACTGCCTTTCTGTATTGAGTTACTCCAGTGATTCATGCTATCAATTTTAATCATAATTTATCTTGTTTGTGTTAGTGTAAGTGATACTTTTGTTCATCCGAGTAGTCCCTACAGAAAGAGAGAAACGTGGTCTTATTTTAACCCTGCAGAAGCCAGGAGGGGAGCAGTGCATCTCAGACCTCTGCAGAAGCAGTACAGGGGCACCTGTGTGTGCCTCCCGTGCCACCACCACGGCTGCGAGAAGGGAAGCTGCCCAAAACATTCCTTTCAGTAACTGAGTGTGCACTGAACAGCATCCAAGCACCAGAACACTTATATAGAAGTTATGTTATTGACTTGGAAGAAACAACTGTACATATCCATTTGAATGGCACATCACCATTTTTCCAAGTCCTCTGGGGAAGAAGTGTCAGGATGAACACTCATAGATCAGCAGAAGGAGGAGGTGATTGATTTTATGAATTTATGAAATATGATTGGTGTAAGAAATAAAATATGCATTTTCAACAGCCCTTACATACAGGTTTAAAGCTTCTACTGAAACCTTGAGTCCCTAGCTCTCTACATTGCCAATGGTTAAAACACAAAGGAATTCTGCTGTATTGAAATACATCAATATATTTGAGTTACATCAGTTACTCGTACAAAAGTACAGCTGCATTCTCTGTACCTCTCTTCTCTTTACAATCCCCTTCTTGTTCTTCCACTGTTCTTTTCCAAGTCTTTTAGACCTGACTTTAAATAAATTATGCTGCTGTTTATACAGCTAATCCAATTTACAGACATAGATAACCTCTTGTGTGCACAAACAATGACGGGGACATATAAATTTTGCCCCTCTAATTACTCTGCTCTCCAAACTGTGTTAAGGGATCAGGGAAAGTGTATTCCCATCTATGTTCCAGAGCCCCCCCTTTCCTACTGTGGTGATTGAAGAATCTACACAGGGTTGCACCAGCATTTGGTGCCCTATAAACTGCTCGCTCAAAACACTTGCCTAAGTAACAATATTGTCTTTTTAAAACATTATCACATGATTGAATTCATAGAAATATTTAGTTATTTCTGTATTTGAAACTAATACTATCAGTAATTAATTTTGCATTAGTATTTCAATGTGTTTGTGGATCATACAAAGACAGCTGTGTAACGCCATGTCACCTGTGTTTAAATGGAAACAAAACTCAGGAAGACAAAAGTAGGTCCACATTCACTCCCAAAAGATACAAAACCTCAGCTACAGATATCCAGCCTGGCAGATGGAGTTTGCAGGAGAGAAGAAAAAGCTTGGTCAGGCTTTGAACATATTAATATTGGCAACATCTTTCTCGCTCAATTTCATCCACCTGAAGCGTTACCAGTCTGGCATTCACAACTACCTTAGAACGCCAAAACAGCCTGGTTGGCCATGGAAGGAAAACAGTTTGGTTATTCAATTTAATTCTTCAAAGAGATTCATGCTCACAGCTCTTATTTCAAAACCACAAGAAAGTAATTCTGATGCAGTGTCAAAATAGTGAGAGGGGAACATAAACATTTAAACACATGTCTTACAGGGTGTTTTCACTCTCAGCAGGGTGTTTTTTTGGCTTTGTGCTGGGGTTTTTTTTTGGTTTGTATTTGTCTCCCTTCCCCTCCCCCTCCAATCTATTTTCCCACCAAAAAGCACATTTCTATTTTGATTCCTTGACCTCTTAAAAAGAGCCACCGAGCATTCCCCTTGCAAATCTGCAGATTTAAATAAAGATTCCTGAGGGATACTCCTTGGGATTCTAAAGAAATACCAAATCAAGCCCACCAAACATTCCAGCCTCTGCTTAGGCCCATTTAAGACAGAGCTTCTGGAATCAACATGCACAGTCCCAAAGAACAGCAGTGAAACCAGTTTACAGCCAGTGCATATTTTCATGTCAGTTTTGACTCTATACCTCATCATAAAATAAAAGCAGGATGACTGTTAAAGCACTGAAATGAAATCAAAATAGCTGGTTCAATTCCGGATCCATGATGGACTCTGACTTTTCTCAAGTTTCTTTCTGTTTCATTTCACATCAATTAAGGAAGAAAATATCCATAGGGGCAAGACTTCACTCATGTTTAAATTCTTATAGTAAAAGTATTTTTACAATGTAAAGGCAAAAAACCCCCAAACAACCCCAAATCCAAAACAACCCCAAACCCCCAATCCCAACAAAAACCCAAAACCTAAACAAAACAAGCAAATATTTTTTTAGGTAGGAATTAAACCTTACGCAAATGTATTTCCCGAACAATTAAACTCATACTGATAATACAAATTTTTTTTGTATAAAAGTGTTTACTGTGAAAAATAGCTTTTGCTTCACTGTGCAGTTTTTTTTTTTCCTAACAGCTGCTTGAAAAAGCTTATATTCTCATTTATGCTGCTTTAGTGATTATTCGTCATAGACACGTGCAGCTATTTTTAGGATTGATTTTCAGAAAAACCTCAGGTAACAGAATTTTAAGAGCACGGATTATCTCCCAGTCTTATGAGTGCTACGTGAAACTTTGTGTGATGCTTTCATTAGGAAAAAAAAAAATCATGGAAAGGGTTGTAAAGCACTGAAACAGACTTCCCTGGAAAGTGGTGGTGTCACCATCTCTGGAAGCATTCAGAAAACGTGTGGATGTGGCAGAGGACACGGCTTAGTGGTGAACGTGGCAGTGATGCTGGGTTGAGGGTTGATAACATCAAAGGTTTTTGACAACCTTCACAACCCTATGATTCTATAAAAACACCTCTGGGCTATGAAAACAGAATGCTTTGTTTTAGCAGCCCTACCCCTGAAAAAAAAACCAACACATCCAAAAAACCTCAAACATCCAAATAAAAAAACCCCACAAACAGAAAACCCTCACCACTGACCGAGAAACATCTCTTGTTGGAGGAGAACACAAACCTTTAACAAACACTCAGGGTTCCTCCTTCCCTACTGCTTGAGTCTCCCATCTCCCCCCTGTTACAACACTGCTTTTTTGATCAAACATTCATAACTGTAATCAGATAATCCAGTCATTTTTATAGGTAAAACCAGAACATCACTGCAGAAACAGGATTTTCTACAGGCAGACAGACAGAGATTTTACTGACTTAATATCCACAGGTCACAGGAAATAGAGTTGGTGTAGTCAGGAACAGAAATGTTTCTTTCTGCAGAGCTACCTTGCATTGACTTAAATGCCTAAAGACTAAGACTATCTAAAAACCTACCCAGTGAGCTTCATAGCCTGGAAAATAGTCACGAGCATATTTAAGGTGTGATAAAGCAATAGCAACATTCACCTAATCACACTAAAACAAAAAGAGTAAGATTTCTTTAGAATAGCTTTTACAATATTTACATGATGATAAAGTCTTTCTTTTAAGTTTCTGGTACACTCACTGGCTACAGTTATCTGTCCTGTCTTAAAATGGGCACAGAGGAACAGAAATCAGAACTCCATCTAACAGCAGAAGGACTTGTCCCTTGAAAAGGACGATTTCTGGGTTTGCTGAGTTATGCTTGTTTGGGTTGTTTCTAAATCAGATCATATGTAACTAAAAATGCAACACACATGATTCACAGAGAAGTCTATTTCTTTTCATCACCATTTTTACTATTTCTTTAATAGTTTCCCCAGCCAGATCTGCTCTTTTGTGCAGCAGATAAAGTGTTCATTCATGTACCTAGGAGCACAAGAAAAAAATAAAAGGCTGTGAGTGTGACACAAAGGGCTGCACAGAGTGAAACAGGTGATTCCTGAGATTTTAGAACACAGACAAGAATCTTTTGATTTAAACTAATGCTTGAAAATGACACAGAAATTCGAATGTAAGATCAAAATTGTTTTTAAAATTAGCAGCATGCACAAAAATCATGCACTCAGAACTGAAAATCACTACCATGACAGTACACAGAATTCTGTTAATTTACTTCCAAGAATGATAAAATCAGAGTTAAGTCTACGATAAGTTTAGGAGAACTACATAGAGAACACCACCTCTGAGAGAGTTCTCAAACCCAGCAACATAAATTTGACACATACACAGGCTGTGTAATCCAAAGACATTCACAGAAATGCAGTGCACGGGTGCTGGACAGGATTATTTTGACTAAATGCTAAAAGCTGTTGAACCCAATGTGTGGAATTGCCATAAACTGGCACAAACTCATGGAACATCTGATGGCTCAGACAGGGGCACTTACAGACCTGCAGGCACGACCTGAATACTGAACGTCTGAAGAACAATTTTGACCAGTGTTACAAAGCCACAGACCAAAACAAACAAGTGAGTCAAAACTCACAAAAACTCAAACAAAAATGAGTGATGAATTTTCACACTGAATGGTAAATGTCCCAACAGAGTTATAGCTTGGGCTGCAGCTAAAGTGTCTGTAATGATTAATTGCAATTTTTGCATATGTTCCCAGAGGGAGACAATGAAATCAGTAGTTTACAATATTTACAATGTGTCTTTGGATTTATTATTAAAAAACACAGAGAAAAATATCCTTTTTGTCTCTTGAATAGAACCTGGCACACCAGACACCCTTTTAGTTTCCAGTTCTTCCATGCTCTTGGATTAGCCCCACACTTTTCCAGCACTACTTATAAACATGCCCACTACTTAAAGATACATAAAGTTAGAGCTTGATTTTTCTATTCTTCACTGAATCAAAATTCCCACATACTCACCCGGGATTTATACAACTCCTGAAAGCTTCAATCAGACCCTGAAAAGTGCAATCAGTACAACCCCTGAAACACTCTCGACTTCAGTGGGAGTTCCGTGGCTGCGGGGTGCGCACAGTTCTGTTAGCAGAACTCACCTCACATAACACTGTTTTCTTAAAATAAAAGAAAATAAAAGTCTGGAGATGTAGCATTCATATTATACCACACACAGTCTCCACTGGGAAAAGTCAGCATTAGCTTGTGCTTAACTCTGAAGTTGGGTATTGTTCCCCAACAGAGAAAGCACAGGAGTACATGAATTGCTGCATTATTTATTACAGACAGCAATGCCCAGCTGGATATAATTCATCTTAAATTTCAAGGTGAATAAGACAAGATTTACAAAATTTGANGAGAAAGCACAGGAGTACATGAATCGCTGCATTATTTATTACAGACAGAAATGCCCAGATAGATAAAATTCATCTTAAATTTCAAAATGAATAAGACAAGACTTACAAAATTAGAATTCAGGAACAAAAAA
>VZTA01019074.1:64917-91288 GCA_013398855.1 Mohoua ochrocephala | reverse complement strand
AGAGTGCCATGTCCGAGACCTACGGTAGGATCCGGGGGCGGGGTGAGGGGATCTCCCTCTCCTTCCTCTCCTCCGGGGGAGCCGGGCCGGGGCCGGGGCCGGGCAGTGCCCCCTGAGGAGCGGGGAAGGAACCGATGTGACGTGAGGGCTCCCCGGGCTCGGGCGGGTCTCTGCCCGCCGCTGCCCTGAGCCCCGCAGCGCCTGCCCCGCCCGTGGCTGCCCGGCCGGGCCGGCAGGAGCGTTCCGGGTTATCCTGCAGGGTGGGCAGGGACCCGCTTGGGCGCTGCTTGTTGTGGTCCGGGGAGTCCAGGAGGAAGCTTGCAGTGCGTGTCCTCTGGGAGAAGCTGCCCATGCCTTTACCTGGAGATAGCGTGTGCTTTTGCGAGTCAGGGTTTCGGTCCTGTTGTCTTAGACTTGCAGGCGTCAAAAACAGTTGACTTTGAGAGTGAGTTGGGGATAAAAAGATCAGTGGGTGTGTTCGTACGTCCCTGTGTTGGCATGGATGTTTGACTGCTACTGGTAGGAAAACATCCGAAGGAGTAAGTCGGAGCACTGACAGGGTGTGTCCAGTGCCTTGCTGGGAAGCATCAAAGAGAAGTGAGGAGTCGAAGAGGTAAGCAGAGCTGGTATTGCTGGCTAGGTGGAGAAGATGAGTAGCAACTGAATAGTATTAGTTTCTTTTCTTTATCATTACACTTGAAATTCTTCTTGAATAGATTTCTTTTCCACCCTTTCCATACCAAACAGTTCTGTAATATTTTCCAGTATAAAGATGCTGTTATGCACGTAAACATATTCCAAGTCCGTGTAATGGGTTCGTATTCATAGTCCATGAGAGTAAGATAAGAATTGAATACTGAACAATTGAATAATTAAAGTGGAATTGGACACAACAACTCTGGAAACCGTTTGAGGGGCTGGGATGTCCATCAGGAGAAGGCCAAGTGACCTGATTGTTTCTACTGTGTAAGTCAATTTATTTTCAATACTGAATTCATCGGTGCTTGATGTTCTGTCCCACTGGTCAGTGCTTCAGTGTACAGCAAGTGCTCAGAGCTGGGGGGCAAAACAAGGCAAGAGTGTGGGGCAGCCCTTGAAGTGCCAACGTGAGGATACTAAGACCCTGCTTCTTCTGTCCATGCTTTCTAGAAACATGTAAGACATGTAAGTGATGCAGAATAGGGATAGTGAGCCCACTGGAGCTGTTGATACTTTCTGATTATTTTGGTATCCTGGAAGACAAGCCCTTGAAATGGAAGCCTTGTAGTTGTGGGTTGTTCCTTTTATTTGTTTAATTTGTTTGCTTGATATATTACCCTTTGGAATTTCCGTGTCTGTCCTATGCACACACAAGCTGCAAAAAATTCTGAGCTAGAATGCTTGAGAGTTTAAAGTTCTAGAGTACACAGAAGAATGAAAGCTGAGTTATAGCATAAAATTTAACTAATGGCTCTACAATCTCTGACCATAACAGTGGTCAGTATCTGATTTTGCAGTGTCCTGTCCACAGCCCCACTGGCATATCAAAGTTAACAGTACAATGTGATTAAATTATGGATCTTCTGTGCTTGATGAACTCTCTGGATTTAATGTGCTCACTGTCCTAACAAAGAGTGGTTTGTTTCTGACCAGCTGTTGCAATGACCGTGGAGGATGGGAGATGCATTAGGTCAGTTTCCCCCTGGTGACTGAGACTAGTGGACACTGTATCCCCCTCCTGGAATCCCTATGGCTTGTAAATGCTTAGTCACGAATTAGATTTTTCTTGTCACCTGAATTATGACCCATTCTAATTATGTAACCCCAAGCTTTTCATCCCATACAGATGGGCTCAGGAAACTGGTTGGTGGTTGGGTTGGTGTTTTTCTTTCCAATTTCATTTTGCTGTCTGACTTTTATATGACTTTAATTTTGCTGTGAGGTTTCCACTTCTCTTTCCTTGGAAAGTGGGGTTATTTTTTTCAATATTCTTCTCAATCCATAGAGAATAAAGAGCCTTTCCTCTGGCCACCGCTGTTAATTTCATGTCTCCTCCTGGGTTTTTTTTTCCTCCCTTAGTTTCTTCCTCCATGTCAAATTCTATCTTCTTTGAAGGTTTTCTGTTCACTCGCTTTTCACAACTCTTTCTGTCCTTTACTGAGATTCTTGTCTCTTCCCTCTTTTCAATCAAAGTTTTGCAGCTTCTCACTCTTGACACTAAATTTTGCTTACAATTCATATTTTCAGTCCTGTAGATCTATTACATCGGTTGTGTACCTTCTGTTCTTAGCTTTCTTATCTGTTCAATTATTTATGTCTTCAGTTCAATATCTGTTCAATTCTTATGCGTTCAATTTATTTCCCGTACAAAGTGCCAAAACCAAACCAAACGTGAATACAAGATAACTCCATGGATTTTGAGACTGGGTTTGGAAAGAACGTTTTCCTGCTGCTTTTGGGAGAAAGGGGTTGTTCTTTAAAAAGTTTAACATGTAACATTGGAAACAAATCTCTTATTCATAGGAAAAGTCTTTTAACTCAAGTTTTCTGAGATGTAATGGCCTTTGTGTAGATAATTGCCATACAGCAACACACGCATGTTTTAGCCTGCTTCCCAGTGCAAAATATACATGTTTTTGTGGTAAATACAGCCTGACATAAAACCAGGTTATCCTTAACAAGTAAATGCAAAGCAACCTTTGCATTTTAAGTGGTAGAAGGATGGAAGTTGTACAAGCATTGAATAAATGCAGTGTGTAAGATTCAAGTCAAATCTCTTCACTCCTTAGTCCCTCGTGTTTTCTCCACCAGTGTCTACTACTCCCAAACTGGTCACATAAGTTTACCACTCTCTGTCATTAATGTATAGTCTTTCCTTCCATTTGAAAGTAATTCTTTTTGGTCTGGACAATTTGATTCATCTTTTTCTCGCCATCTCATCCCCCGCCATTTACCCGATGGTATTAGCATTTGTCACCCTGGTCTTCAGTTTGTTTCAAATCTGATTTTATTTCTTAGAGAGCATTGCTCTTGCTTGTAAGGAAGCAGATCTTCCCTCTTTGAAGCATTCTTAATGCAGATTGGAATAGAACCAGGTTTATCTGTTCTACCTGTTTATCTTGTTAACTTTCTGCAAAGAGAAAGGAGTAAGCAGCAGGAGTAGCTCCTCCTTTCATTTAGAGGCAGCAAATGCCAGTAGGAATGCTTCAGAGCACTCTTTCCTCCTGCCCTATGGCCTGAATGAGAGACTTTCCAAAGGGTCAGCATTAGTGAATATAAATTCTACTCTATAGCAAGGAGTTGGAAGGAGATCCAACGGAGGTTGGGGATATAGTTTGGTCTCCCCCCTGCCCTACTGTGTTAGCAGTGTAAAGGAAACAATTTAATTCTCATTGCATTTTTAAAGACTAAGCTACAGCATCTCAGAAGCTGTTTGACTATTTCTTCTGCTGGAGCAGGCTTCAGTCAAAGGAGGAGGTTGGATGTCTGGGGGTGGTTGCCACATCAACCATCTGTTTTTGCTGGTGCTTGAGTCAAAGCCCACAATTGTCTCTCTTCTCCTTTCCCCTCAGCTCACACTGCACCACCACCCCCAAATGAAAAAAAAAACAAACACAGAAGACATGATGTAATTTATGTAGTTTAACTGCCTGTGCTGCTGGTGCATCTTTAGGGTGAAGCCACAATTTTATTCCTTTTCGTCTGTGCTAGAAAATAAGTTTTATTTCCTGCACCCCCTACCCAGTTTGGGATCAGGTTGGTGCATGTAGCTCTCAGACGGGAGTAAGCTGATTCTTTATATTGCCTTATTTCCTTAAACAGCCATGCTATGCTGTGTTTCATCTACTTATGGTTTCTGTAGTGCATATTTTGTAACCTTTTTTCCCTTTAGCACAGAGTTCAGTTTTCATCCTAAATCCCTTCTGTATAAAGACAATCTTATTTAAAGGCAAAGTGCTTTAACTTTTCTAGACCTTTTCAGTAGCCAGCATGGCAGCAAGCATTTGTAACATCTGAATGATGTTTTCAGCTTTTCTATGAAGGAGGAACAACAGCATTCAAAAGAAAAGTTTCTCTAGGGTGACAGCCTTGGCAGCTGACTGGAATGCTGGAGCTCTGAGCTGCTTTGTCAATTGGAAGGGAAAAAAAAAAGGAGATTAAAAAAAAGCTATGAAATGAAATGAAGTACCTCCTCTGGGAAGAGGACACCAAAAAGGAAAACTAGAGCAATTAAGCAGTAGTGCAAACACTAGAATGGGAGTTGCATTTGCTGAAGTTGCAAAGAATGAATATACAAAGTTTGAGTCCACAGTGATGGTCTAAAAGAACCCATCTGCCCAGCCTCATTTGGTTTCTGTGCTTCTGAACTGTGCTAAATTTTACGTACATCTGTACAGCTTAAAGAGAAAACATTTCATGTCCTAAATCCCATAATAAAAATGTAGTTGATGTGGTACCAGTTGTCATACAGAATGACATTATAAGAAAGAAGTTGCAGAGTAACAAGATGAAAAATCTTCTCCTTGTTCTTATCTCGTGTTACCTTAGTCCTTAATATGCTAGGCTGTGAACTTAAAAGTTTGTTAAATCTTGGTATTTTTAACTTTTGGTATTGGCAAAGCCTTTTTCTTGTCCTTCCTTGCGGTTGATTAAATGCGCAGAGTATTCCGTATTTCCTGAACCACGTTACCCAGTGCTTGTGGATAAACTGATGACATAAGTCTAAAAGCTTTTTGCTCGTTTGAACAATTTACATAAAATTGGAGTTTAAAATGATAGAAGCATGGTTATATTTGTGACTGTAACAGTGTCTTTTACTCTGAGTCTACATGTGTTTGGAAACACTGCTGCCTTTGGTGCAGAAAGGTTTTCATTTTTTTTTTAGAAGATTCTGACATTTTCATTTTATGAAGTGGACTAAAACACATTCCTCTTAGTTTCATACGGCGAAAAAGTGAATTGTAACTAGTTTCAAGTTTCATCTTAAAAAGCCCATTTCCTGTTTGGTCAGAGGGAAATTTATTTTTTTGTCTACTAAGTAAGCAGGCATTGAACTGGCATCTAAGTGATTTATTTGTAGGAAAGATTCCCTTTTAAATTTGTCTGGCACAATAGAATCTTGATAGTAATTGGGAGTCTATTATGAAGCGCTCTTAGAAAATATTATCAATTTAAAGACATGAATGTAAAATCCCCAAATGGCACTGTTGCTTTCAGAGCAAAATATAAAGCACTTCAACTTAAAACACCTCAGGGAAAAATACACTGGTGTTTGATGCTCTTCCGGATCAGTCCCTGCCAGCGATGTGGCTGTCCCAAAGCCTCACTGGCCTGCGGCCTGTCTGTGCAGAGAGGAACCGTGTGTTAAATTTGCTGCTCGGTGTGGGTTTGTGGGTTGCACAAACACGCCTTGGTGAGCCACATTTGACAACCAGTGCTTGCAGTTACAGTGCAAATTAGTGAGGGAACAGAGTTTTGGTTTTAGTCTTTCCCTGGTTTAGGTTTGCAGTAGCTGTTGTACTACTGTCAATAACACGAGTCTTCCGTGGACGAAAAAGGAAGGTAAAGTTGAATTTTATAGTTGTTTTTAAGGAGAAAATCTGACAAATAGCATTCACCAGATACAAAGTAGAACCAGTTTTAATTGGATTTCAGATTTATGTTTGGAAAAATGGCAGCATCAGAAACAGATTATTTTAATTCTGCCTGTGTCTCAGAATATCTTGCATTTTGAGGTACTCAAAATGAGGTACTCAGTGAGATTATACACACACACACATACTCAGAGTAGTTTAAATATACAAAATGGTGTAAAAGGCAGCTAACCAGTGATATTTGATCCATAGAAACTGAAACTCTGCTTTCTTTGAGATGAATTTTTTCTTAACCTGACACTTTGGGCTATTTATGACATCTACATTTCATACTAACAGTGAAGACTTGATAGAATGAAGGGTTCTCAGCTTCAGCGTGTTTTGCAGTTGAGATGACACGAAGGGCCCTTCGCTGGAGAAGATAACACAAAATTTTCATAACCTGGAGGAAAATCCTTTTTGTAGCTATTTTTTTTTAATCCAGAAAGCATGAGCAGCTGGGTGGGGGCGTGAAGAACGAGAGGATTTTGAAACAGAAAGTCTTGAGCATGTAAATGGTCATATTTGTGAGCAAGCAACAGCCATCTTCTGAGAAGGGTAGCATTCAGAATCTATTCCAAGCCTATTACAGCACTTGAAACAAGAATATCATGTGAGGGCAAAATGTAAAAAAGCAAAAATCCTTAGTAAAACATTACCTCATTTTAAATATTAATAAAGTCCAGAAGAGAGGTGAAGACAAAGAACGTTAGACATTTCCAGGACTCATGGCCCTGTGTTTTACTACTGTCTTTTTAACAGTGGGAATCTTCTTAGTGTTTGAGAAACTTGCTTGTTCCTTTTGCCATTGCTAGGGAGTGTTTATGATATCCCATAACAAATAACTCCTTCATGAAATGGAATGAGCACATAGATTTGTGTGCATCTTAAATTCAGTTTTTAAAACTAAATACTCAAATGAGGTCCTGATAGAGGATTTTATCAGTTCTTTGACTTACTTAGCATAATTTAGTTTTCTTTTTATTCTGCCATCCCCTGGGCCAATACCCATGTAGCCCATTTGACAGCTTTGAACACTCTTAACAAAATTAATGGTTTTATTTTTGTTGCTATTGCAAACTTCATCATTTTCCTTCCATGCTTACCAGATGTCTTCTGGAGACTTGCTGTGTTTATTAGAGAAACTGTGCCATAAAGAGTAAAAAATCTGCTGCTGGTAGAAAAATAAATAGGGAATCTTGCACGAGCTGTAAAGGTTGCCTTGGTGGCAGTGAATTAGGGGAAGCAGTTGTAAGCTGTCTAATCAGTTTATGATTTTTGAGAGCAGTAAGACAGGAAGGCTTTCTTCGGTCTTTAGCAAAACTGAAAGCAGATTTGTGGTGGTAGCATTAAAGCATTATATGTAACTGTTAAAACAATAGAAATGGGCCATAAATCTTGAATATGTGTATTACCGATGAACATTGATACAAATGGCTCATAAATGGGTAACAGAAATACATGTATATTAATTTAACGTGCGGAGGAAATGTGAAACCAGACGTCTCAGAATAAGAAGTACTTCTTCCCTCTAAATATTGTGGAGAAATACTGTAGTTGTCCCAGCTGTAAAAGATTAAAACAAAGTATGAGTATTAAACTGTTAATAGAGAAGTTAAAATAAATGTAAATTTTAAACCTACAAAAATTAAAAACCAAAAAACCCACAAACAAACAAACCCCCTCCAAAAAAAAAACCCCTCCCCAAAAGTATAGATTTTAAGAAATGATATGATTATATATTTGTGTTAAATATAGTTAATAGCTTACGTACTTTTAAAGCAGGTTGCTGGAATACAAGCCAACCATTTACCTGTGATTCAGCCTATTTTAACTAAATTCAAATTCAGCCATTTCCAGCTCATTTTGTCTTTCTTGCCTCTCCATAAACAAGAACTCTTAGCTCTTGCTAACATCCCTGTTGCAGACACTGGGTTATTCTTCAGATTTATTGCTATTTTGCTAATTTTGTCATCTATTCCCTTCTCTTTGAAATAACAGCTACAAGAGAATAGCTGGCTTGTGAACTTGGTCTTGTAATAAAAATGTGAGTCCATTCTAAAATTTAGCAATTTCTTTTTTTTCTTTTTCTTTCAATCTTCAGATTTCCTGTTTAAGTTCTTGGTCATAGGAAATGCTGGAACTGGAAAATCCTGTTTGCTACACCAATTTATTGAAAAGAAATGTAAGTACATGTGAAGGACAGTAAGAGTTCTCCATTGCCTTGTACCACAGGTAAAGGCTCTGCCTACATGAGTACCTTTTATTGGTATGGAAGCTCCCCTAATTCTCTTCTTTGTGTAGGTGAGGATTTTAGTAAAGAATTATGTTCAGAACCGTGCTGTAAATCCCTACTGCTCACTGTTTGTCTTTAATCTAAAGCCTAATACGGAGCATTATTCTCTATTACTCTCAAATAAATGTAACGGGATGTTGGTGAAAGTAGACTTACTTTTTGTGGGAGTTATAATTCGCAGCTACAAGCTTCCCTAGATGTATAGTAGAGACTTGGATCTTTTAGAAAAATTGGTGAAAGAAAAGTTGAATTGCTTGAGTCAATTTGGAAAGCATCTGTAGCATCTTTCTAAATAAATAGTAACTCCGTTTTCTTTGTTAAGGACTGTGGTCTATGATAAATACTGGTAGAGATTCCATTGGGAATGTTGTTCAGAGATGAGCAGATAACATAAAAGAAAAATTTCTGTTGGGTTGTACATTTGGCATCAAGATTAAACAAAAATAATATGCATTTAGAAACCTTTGTGAATCTAAGGTGACTGTTATCTTTCTCAACCAAACAGCAATTCACCTTATCTCTTGAGGAATACTTAAGGATAATGTTGTGTAAGCATTAATGAACGTGGCTTGATTCTGAGTGAACTTGAAACAAGCCCTTGCTTCAAGTAAGGGCAGCTGTAAATTGCTGAGATCCTGTGGTATCAACAACCTACATAGGGCAAGTATCTTAACTGTGTGCATTAAAGAAGAATTGGCTCTTGCATATTCATGGACAAGACGGTGTCTTTTTTTGTTCTGCATTCCCATGAATTTTAATTTTAAATGGCATCAAAGTATTAGAAAACTCAGTTGGAAAAAAATGTACAAAAAGTATCTTGCTACTTATTAAAGTGAACTGGAAATTATTTTAAGGCAGGCCTCTCTAGTAGTAATTTTGAGTTGACTAAGCTGTCAGAAATTGTAAGAACATTTATTTCTGTGTGGTGGCAGTAGGCTCATGAGTGGCACCGAATTTGATGGTTCAGGAAGTAGTTTTGTAATTTGAACGCTTAGGAGCTTTGATAATACCTAAACTGTTTTAAGTAAAAGCTGTTTATTCACTCTAAATATTCTTCACGTAAGTCTGATTTTATTTCTTTTTTTTGTAGTCAAAGATGACTCAAATCATACTATAGGAGTGGAATTCGGTTCAAAGATCATAAACGTTGGTGGTAAATATGTAAAATTGCAGATATGGGATACAGCAGGACAAGAGAGATTCAGGTATGCTCTTCAGTCATTTTATTGAGTATTATTAAATTGCTGCTGTGAATGGTGGATATTATTTATTCCTGCTTATAAGTAGGCAAAGCTTTTTGGTCAGTGGAATTGTTTGTCTTCTTTCATATTAACCTTCCAACCTGGGCATTGGGACTCAGATCCATCAATTTCAGTAGAGCAATGCTGCCTTGCAGGATCTGAGTTTCTGCCCTTTCTTTCATTGGACATTTTCTGTTAAGGTATGTGAGTAGAATAGGTGGCTAAAAGCTTTGTTCACCAGCCAAACTCATAATTGTTTTCTAACTAAGTGTATGTGCTTAACTCTATGTTTAGAAGACCTTCTCTTGGTTGGAATAAGTAAATGTCGGGAGGTTGTAAGCTGTTCAAAATCTGCATGGAAACAATTGCACAGTATAATTCTATATACAGTTTTATTAGCGAAGAAAAAAAATCAGTCAAATTCATTGGGGTAAATACATTTCTAGAAAGACTGAGATATCTTAAGTTTCTTAGAGAAAAAACAATCAATTTGTCAGCTTACAACCCCCAGTGTACTTTTAATGATGTATTTTAACAGTGTTCTGCATCTGAGGCATAGATCAAACTCGGTAAAAATCTAATGTATTCCTGGGTACGTTCACCATCAAACAGGACATTATTTTTTTTATATATTTTTGAGGGGATGGAGTGTGTGTCTGAGGTTTCTTTGTTTTGGGAGAGGGGTTGGTTAACAAAGGTGAGTATGATGGTAGAAGTCTGAGTAATGGGCAGCAGTCCAGGTAAATTTCTTCTGTTAGACAAGTCCTTTGGATATTCTTCTGACTAGATAAAGCTGGGCTGTGATATGTAGTCTTCATTAATGAGGTCTCTTCAGAGTGTTGGCCAGATACCAGCCTCCAGTTCTGTATCTGGTCATGTGTTATGGTGATTTGTATACCTTCAGCAGCACACGGGTCATAATGGACTTTGAGAATCCTTGTACAATTGTATTTAATGAAAGGGCTTCATCAAAATCCCAGTTGTAATTAGTCGTCTGCTGCACAGCTGATAGCATTGTCTAAAAACATGTTTTGTTTTAAATATGTAAATGAGAATTCTATTTCGTAATACAGATTGTGTTACATTAACCCAGACTTTAAACAATGAAGGCACCACAGAAATGTATATTTGTAATTCTATTTCAGGTCTGTGACAAGGAGTTACTATAGAGGGGCTGCAGGTGCTTTGCTTGTCTATGATATAACCAGGTAAGAAAGCCAGCAGCTCTTTTGCTCATAGGCTGCCAGATCCAAATAATGCACAATGATTCCTTTCCAAGTACCTAATGCTCTAATCGAGATTGGGCAGGAAGAAAAGGAAGTAAGTGTAAGAAGTACTTCTGTTTCAGTGCCTATTTAAGTTTTGGAACTTCCTTACGTGAGATAATGTGAATGTCATAAATGTGAACAGTCCTAAAGGGTTACACAGATTTGTGGAGATTGGCCCCTGAGTCGCTGATCTAATCGTGGTGGACTGCACGCAGCCACTGCCTCGGCAAGCCTTGCCACAGAAACAAGAGCAGACTTCAGCCACCCTTGACCAAGGCGGTGCACCCTTACTCGTGGAAACTGCTGATTACTGTGCTGGGATAGAAGGTCATCCTCTGGAGAATCTAGCTCTGCCTACACATTCCTTAACTGTAGCCTAAAATGCTGTTCATCTCTGCATCTTTTAATATTTTAATATTATAGGCAGCCGATAAAACACCTTACCATGACACATGTCCACATTCTTCCTGCCACCATTGACTGATACTTGTCAGATGAGTTTTGTGTCTTTTAGTGGTGGTTCACTAGATTGTTGCTTGTTGTCCTGTGAGTGAGGGGTTCTCTCGGCAGGCTTTGAAATCTGTGTTCTGTGCTTAAGGTCAGCTGGAATCATCTGTCAGTCTTACTGCTTGAAGGCTTTCTCTCTGACTACTGCTGCAACGACAAATGGTGTGTCCAGGGTGACTGCCTGCAGTGTAGGTCCTGACACCCGTGTGAAGGTTCAGGCATGCACATCTACACAAGCCTCATAAATTCTTACAGTCTCACTGGTAATTTAAGTATCAGTTGAATTCCAAGTGGAACAATATCTCATTCTTTTATCCCAAAATGTCATGCACAAAATTAAAATTTTAGCTTTTCACATTAACACGGTAATTTATAATTGTGTGTTTATATATTATCATTGATTTAATTTTAATTTTTAAAAGCTCAAGCTTTTAAATAGTTTCATGAAGGAATTTGATAACTCTTCCCAGTTCATTACAGGCACACTGAGATGTGTAGGTGCCTTGCCTGACTACAGTGGTTTGTTGCTTGCCACAAACACAGACTTGCTGTCTCAGTTTTAGTTGGGTGATCTGTTCACGAAAAATGAGTGTGCCTTAATAAAGGATGTCATTTCCTACACAGCCGGGAGACCTACAATGCACTTACTAATTGGCTGACGGATGCAAGAATGTTAGCGAGTCAAAATATTGTGATAATACTGTGTGGAAACAAAAAGGATCTTGATGCAGATCGTGAAGTCACTTTTTTAGAAGCATCCCGGTTTGCACAGGAAAATGGTAAGTAGTACAAAACCTTCACGTAGCATTCAAAGATGCATAATACTTCAAATCATTTCCATTTTTGTGCAGCTAAGCTGTACTTTGTACCTTGTCTACAGAAGAGGGTTCTGTCAGTACATGAGGCCCAGAGAGGCAGTGCCTGCAGTGCAAACTACGTGTACTACTCAAGTCTCATTACCAGGGATTCTTCCAGTCGCAGCTGCTCCTTTAAGAATATCCTCTACGTGGAGATATATTCTGTAGGAAGTGTAATACAACTTCAAGTATTGCCTCCAAAGGGCTGAGGAGAAAATGAAGAACACAAATTCCTCTTTTTCAGCATCTTAAAGACTCTGTAGATAATAGACAAGGTTGTATGGGGTGTGCTGCAGTTTGAAGCAATGAGTTTTAGTCATGGAAAACTGAGTTCAGTGCAGGGCGTGGGTCCAGAGGACTATCACCTGGTCTGTAGTATTCAGGATTTCCAGTCTGAGGACACGTTTCTGTGTCAGCTAAAGCCAGTCTCAGTCTGAGCTTCTGTGCTGCAGTCTTGCCATCAGCAAAATCTGGTTTTGCTTTTATAAAGCAATTAAAGTAACAAATACCAACTCTGGCTATTGTCTTTGCTTTTGAATATAACCTCCATTAAAGGGAACCTGTATGAAGTTTGGTTTCAAGCGCTGTTTTGCATGCACAGCACAGGTTATTATCTGTGGATTCCTGCGTTCTAGGGTCCATGTGTAAATTTTAGAGGATGTTTTTTGTGGTTTTGCCATCAAAGGTTAGTTTTTCTGGACCACGCTTTTTGACTGTAGATGTCTATAAAAACATTTTTGTTGTTCCTGGCTTTCATGCTTTGAATTACTGTATCTGGTATTCCAGACTTGTTTTGAGGATTTTTTTTTTGGTGTCAAATGCAGAGCTGATGTTCTTGGAAACAAGTGCTCTAACGGGGGAAAATGTTGAAGAGGCCTTTGTACAGTGTGCGAGGAAAATACTCAATAAAATTGAATCAGGTAAATTAAGCTTCATATTTATAATTTTTTTATTTTATCTGAAAACTAATAAAACTACACACGGAAATATCATTATCCAAAGTCCTCTAATAGAATTAATCCAAAAACTCCCATAGTTTCATTGTGGTAAAATAACCTCTTTGTTTTATAGCTGCTTTTCATATGTTTTAATAGTCTAAGTGAGATGTGTATATCCAAAAAAGGGTGGTGGTGTGAATTGTGGGTGATGTTTTACCTTAACAGTCAGGTCTGAGTGTAGATTCTGTGTTCTGTGGGTTGCTGCATCCCTGCAAATACCAAGCCTGACATTAGACAGATTTTGTAGTCCAGAATAAAAGCCTAATATCAGGGCAGACATAACTTTTAATTCTGCTTCTCATATGTAACAGGAAATATAGTTAAGAGAGTGTGAACAGTAATACTAAAAATTTCGGGGATGTTTCCTAGCAACTGTTTCTCTGAAGTGACCTTCCTGCCTCTCAGTTGAAATCATTTTTACTTTTACAGATCTAGAAATACACCAGAAGCTTCTCAACACACGTGGGCAGGTTTCTGTTGGAGACAGGCTCCTGTGTGTTAGATGTCCTTACAGCTAATTTGCATTCCAGCTTTCCTCTTTTCTAGCTGCTTGATGTCTTCAAAGTTTCAAGTATTGGCCATATGAAAAGTCTGTCTCAGATTCTAATTACATGTTTCAAATGCCAAACACAAATTTTTAGATGAAAAAAACATGATCTTTTCATAGGAATTTTCTGATTATTGCATCAAATCAATGCCAAACAGCAGCTTTCATTTTAAACAAACAAACAAAAAGAACCTAAACTAACCCAAAACCCAAATGAAAAAAACAATGTGTAGCGAATTTCTCATGGTACTGTAGTTCCATGACTGCCTTAAAGAGACACTGCCACCACTGAATTAAGTCTTGTTTTCTGTGAACTGCTCCTGGGTTTTTTTGTGCCAGCACATATCCATTGAATCATGTAAAAATGGACACTGTAAGGAACCTGTGGAGGTCTCTAGTCCAGCCTCCTGTTTGAAGCACTTTCAGGTTGAAAATGAGAGCAAGCTGCCAAGGGCTGGACGGGCGCACTTTGAGATGCTCCGGTAACAGAGATTCCCCAGCCCAGCCCACACCAGTGCTTCTCTGTGTTCCACCACAGGTGCAGAGCACTGCATATGTAGTTGCTGAAATTAATGAGGTTCCTACTGGTCTGTTCCTGTAGTTCAACCAAAGTCTTTCCTGAATGACAGCTCAACTCTGGAGCTATCCACTTGTTCCTTCAACACGGTGCCATCTGCTAACTTAACAAAGGACTCATGTGTGTGCAGGGAACCCAAATAAGTGATCTGAACTATTCAGAGGGATTCCTGGTTGCTTGGTTTGTTAAGATTAAGTAGATTTCTAATCTTGGCCAGACCACCATACAGCCATAAGAACAGTTCTGAAGGCACAGGGTATGAAGTGGGCAGAAATGGATACCAGGAGTTGTGGAGGTTGATCATTTTCCCCGGGGGCAGTTCTTTTTGGAATCCTTCTGACAGTTTGATCCGTTTTTGTTTGGCTTGGTATCTACAGTACTGTTTTCTTTGCTTATGAGCCTCTGAAAGCAAGAAGTTTTTAACGGTATTCACAGAAAACAGTTAAAACCTCTAGACCTTTCTTTTGTTCAAAGTAGTGCAAATGCATTTCTTGTTTGCAGCCTAACTCTGGGACAGATTGCTTTGTCATCATGATCAAGGGCATATGGTTAAATTAGAGGAGAAAGTGATTCAGGTTTGAAATTGCCTAAAAGTAGACAGAATTGAGATAATGTCTCCGTAAATAGATCAGAATGTACTTCTGCATTTTTTTTAATCCAATGTTATCAGTTAATTTGGAATATATTATTTGCACATGATCTATGTTCTTGTGACCATTTTGTTTCTCATCAGGAGAATTGGATCCAGAAAGAATGGGCTCAGGTATTCAGTATGGAGACGCTGCCTTGAGACAGCTGAGATCACCACGTAGAGCACAAGCACAAAGTGCTCAAGAATGTGGGTGTTAGAGAAACAAAACACAAAATCCCAAATACTTACTTTAGATACAGAAGGTAAGGTTAAGAAAATCTCAGGGTGGTGGGCAAATTAGCATATTTCATAAATGTGCTGTATGGAGTGCTTGGCTTTTTCACAGTTAGCCTGTAAAGTTGCAGAGAATCTATTGAAATAATGCACAGTAGAATGGGTTGGAGTTTTTATACTTTGATTTCTCTTCTCTCATCTGCTCACTAAAGGAAGACTGGTGCTCTCACTGAAGTATTTCTAGATCTTAGCTTACTCTGAGTAATACTGTAGAAAACATTTTAAAATTCTCAATTCCTGAAATGCATTGTAGGCCTAATAGCTACCTCGTGCACTGTAGAGAAAGTGAATCAGTTCTGGTCCATTGAGAACAAACATTAGTAGAACTGAGCATTCACAAAATGTATGGTACAGTATCTTGTCCTAAACTATTATAAAGTCTTTTCTGAAAATATGAGGCTTAAACACTGAGACTCAAAAATTAAAGATAACACTAAATTTCAAACTTCCACTGACTTTTTTTCCCCTACCTAAAAGCAACCTGAAATTATTCTGATTCCTGTCTGCTATTAGCAGAAATGTAAATAAGAGAACAGTAGTATTTGCTGCTTAAGCAATGCTGTCATCTAAAGTAGTTCCTCTGGGGCTGTTGCAGCCTAGGAGACAGGTGTGCAGTGTTCTGAAGTCTTCCAAAGATGTTTTTCAGGGAAAGTGAGGAAAAAATTTTCCCTATAGCCATTGTAGCTATAGGGAAGAGACATAAGTCACATAAACTCCTAAGAACAGCTCTGTGGTTAGTCTTTTTATAAACAGTTATCCTTAAGACACCTCTCAATATTCACTGGATTTTACATAACTCCTTGCAGTATGCAGTGGCTCTTAGCACAGTCCTTTCTCCCTGTGTGTAGTTAATTATTCTGATATAATTAATCCTTATTTCTCTAATACAAGGACAGTGATATCAAATTAAATAAGTACTGCAGGCATAGTTACTGCATCACTTTTACTGTATTCATTCATCAGCTTGAGCAGTGCACACAGCAGAAGCTTTATAGCATATTAAATAAGACAGCACATAATTCTATGTTCTCATATTTTTTCCTGTGTTCTGGGAGCTTATCTCCCAATTAAAGCTCAGAATTTTAAATAATGGATAGGAATCCTTGAACTGCTTTCCTCCTACAAAATGCCGTTCTTCAACTAAGAGACTGCTAGAAAATGACTTTAATTTTGTTCAGCTTTGGTATGGCCCTACAGAAATGAGTATTTATTGATCTTACTTCAAGAGCTGAGTTTTCAGATTGATTAGATATGGGTAATTAATGGAGTTCTTGTGTATTTTACAGCTGTCCTTGCAAATGGTGTTTGAAGAAACAGAAAAGCTTGAAGGCTATGCAGTTTTTAAAAACATCTTTCCACTATCTACAAACAGAGCAGACCACTGCTGACAGAAAGGTGTCCTGTGGTAGGGGGCAGGAATGTGCACAACACACAAGTCTGCAAAGCGAACTCGATAGATTGGTGGACAATATTAAGACTCAGACCTGTATGTAAATGTTTTCCATTACCTGTTTTGTTCTTTCACCTCTAGTTTAAAGCATTGCAATGTACTGTAAATAATGTAACAGTAAATTTACAAAGCATGGTATACTGATGTATGCTATTAGAATGTTGCACTATAAGCAGTTTAATATTTTATTTTTTTATCATATAAACGAATTTAACTGAGGTAGGCTTTGTCAAGTTTGTTTGTTGCACAATAGTTTGTATTTGCAGCCTGAATTATAAAACCACTGGCGACTGTCAGTGAGAGGTTGTTGGTTTATTTCTTCCTACTCAGTTTGCCACATTCTAACAAGCTGTTGACAGGATCGATTCTTAGCGTGTGGTTATGACCCAAACTTCTGTATCCTGACACGTCAAGTTGGAAAAGGCAAGTTAAAGCACAAGAGCAGAGCAAGAATGCTACGCCGAGCTATACCATCTTTCATGAAGTTAGACTTGTGTTTATTCCCTTTGTCCTGACATTTTTGGTTCAAACCGATGCTTATCTGAAAAGTACGCACCTTAGGTTGTCTCTGAATTAAATAGAATTAAGCATGCTTTGTACTTGAAAAGCCTGGGTTGAGGTTTAAAAAGGCTGTTGGGTCCAAAATCTTTGATGTTATGTCACTCCTCTGATTGTTGTATTTAGGATTGGATTTGTTACAGAACCGATAACAATTATTCACAACGGTATTCTCTTCCTGGTAAGAGGGTGAAGTGTTGTTTGAAGCAGCATAACTGTATTTTCAAGAACATCCGAGAACTCCAAAGAAGCTTACCTGTCTTAATCCTCACTCGGTTCAGTTTGGCTTTCAGAACTGCAAATGCTCACCAAAAGCAAGTCCCCTGGAGTAGGAAGGTGGATGGAGCCGTCTCCACCACCAGTCCAAATTGCCAGTTATTAATTGGGATGTGTTGTCTCTGCCAGAGCTGGGGAGGGTGTTCGTTCCAAAACCCCAAACCGGTTCTGGAACGCTGGGAAAAGATGAGGTACTGGGTAGTCTGTTCCACCACGCGCCATTCCACAACCCAATCAGGTTTCTTGGCACACTGACAAAAGCTGAGCACTGACACAGCACAAGCAGAGCTGAAGGTTGCTCTCCTGTCACTGTTAGAGTGGTGGAAGAGGTGTTGGCTGCTGATCAAAACCTCTTTCCCTTATTACAGTAGCAGTTGAAAGGAGCAGAGGACTGTTGCTTATAAATAGAAATTTCAGGGGTTTCACAGGGATTTTCTTCTACTTCTTTCTGTCCCTTTTACATATAAGACTGGCCTCTTTTATACTTGGTTCTTATGATCATTTTGGTCAAGCGTCTCTGGTTTAAAAAGCAGTAAGCGGTTTTATTCTTTCAGTAACTGTCTTAAAGCTGTCCCCTTCCTCCCTGGAAGGAAAGAATAGTGTCATTATGAGTTTGGACATGTTTTTACCATTTTTAATGTATACTCTTTCTGTATACACATTAACCTGGTTAATGTGCATGTTTTGTAGTATCTCAACCTTTTATGCTGCATATCTTGCTGACATTCTAAAAAGAAATTTTCTAAAATTGCAAGTCCTTAGAGAAATACTGTTGGAAGCAATAGCTCTCAGCAGTGCAAACTGTATTGTTTACTATAGCTCCTCTGAGGGTCTTTTTATTTCTAAAAACAAACATCATGCCAATATCAGCCCTGGAGTAGATTTCAAGCTTTAGCATTATAGTTGACACAGCAAACCAAACCTAGCTCACCTGAACAGTAAGTGATAAATAGGTTATGTTATGTTTTTAGGGTAAAATTCTTACTTTACCAAAGCAAGCTGGCTGGGAGTTTTACATGAAATACCACCAGGTACCTGTATCTGAGGTTTCATTGGATGTGGAGCTTTAGCTGTTCAGCCCATTAAGAGATTTAAATGTCTTATTAAAGCCTGTGTCTTGCCTTTTAATGAGTCTGTTGGCCTACACTATTTCATTTAATGCTTGTATCTAGCACCAAATAAAGAATCTTCCTTGATTTTCTAGGTGTCTTACACCCAATTCTGTTTACTTGTGCAAGCTTTGTCTGTTAAGTGAAGTCAATAACGTGACCATTAGGCGACTCACACAGAATTCACAGTTGCCTCATCTTATGCGTTCTTTGTATTCAACTAGGTATGCAGATGGCTCAAGTAACTCCTATAAAAAGTGAATGCCCCAGAAAAACCTGATTATTCTGTGCACCTCATTTCCATTATATTTTATATGCTGGAAGAATTAACCCTATAAAAATATCAAGAACTACATTGTAAATCCACAGAGCAAAAATAGTCTCATTCATTTACTGTAGAACTTCAGTGTAGCCAGCACTTAATAGCTTCATTTTTCCTGTTTGCATGAATATACCTGTTCTTACTGATACAGCTTCCTGTTTTTATCTGTTTTTATCTTCCTTTTTCCTCCAAAACTCTAAATTTATATTTTCAAAGGTATAGCATTTCAGATAGCTATTATAGCAGGGTTCTTTCTTATCATAGTAGGGGTAAAAAAGTGATTCAAGTTGGGAAAGAGTGTTAAGAATCTCTGGGAGAGTTGCAGGAGGAATACAAGAGACTGGAATGGTACCTGTAATCTAACTTCATACCCAACCTTAGTCATTACAGAAGCCTGTCACTTGCATTCTAGGAGAGACTCTCTGGGACAAGCAGAAGCCACAATTTGCATGCAGGGACTAAAGTGCCCTGTAAGGGAAAAAAACCAAAATCTGAGACCCCAAAAAGCACAGTACAAGCAGTCCAGGCACTTTGTGTCACTCATTTTATTCACATGTACAAGTTGACACTACACTATTAATAATAGACAGTACAGAAGCATTAAAAACAAATACTGTTTAAAAACTTTAAAAAACACATATTGCTTCAAGCTTAGATGGTATTTCCCTATTGTTTTTAAAGTGAATTCAGTGCTAACAATAGCTGAGGCAGCTTCCCATTCACTTGTACCCCTAATTTCACGGGGCTACTTGTCAAGGTGTTGAGTCAGGCTCCATTTATGGCTTTGCTGCTGAGTGTACTAACTGAGCTGGAAAAGAAACTGGAACATCCGGGTTACCACACATTAGGCCCTCAGATTGCTAGCATTTGGTCCCTATCACAGTAAAAAAAAATGTCAGAGAGGCCTTTATAGTTCAGTGGCACTACATTATACCATGAAAAAAGAGAACAGATACGCTTCCCTATGTGTTAAAAAGTCAATTTAAATGTGCATGTGCTTCCTGGATAAAATTCTTACCAGAAATCCAGGTCTGTCCCTCAGTTTTGTTAAAGTTGGCTCTAAGTTTAGCTATCACCTTGACTATCTCAGCTTCCTGTGAACAAGTCTGTATTTCATAGTTGCAAAGATGTGACAGCAGTGACTGAACAGGCATGCTACTGTATTTTACAGGACATTCTTACGCAGTTTTCATGGTAACGTTTTACACTGTAAACACTAAGTCTTCACAACACTATAGTTAAACCGCAGCATTACACATTGTAAAACTCTTGCTTCACTTAGCTAAGTACTTTCAGAAACATAAAGGAATAAACAGTAATTTTTAATGAAGACTTTGGACAATTGAGTATTTACTGTGTTCTTACCAAAAAGTTTTACTTCTAAAACAGGAGTGAGAAGTGTTCACCACTTGGCTAAATTCAAGAGTCCATGCAAGACAAAGTTCAGAAACTCCTTACTTGATAGGGAGACGTTCACTAGGTTTTCTGTTTTCTAGTGAGTCCAATTTGAAGCAAAATGGCCACCTCCTGTAGGAATCTATGGAATACAGTTAAAGCTTTTACATCTGGAAAGTTCTGCCTTACAATTCAATTGGCTTTTCATTTGTTGACATCAAAATACCAGCAGTTTTCCAGACCAAATACTTTGCACATAGAGGTTGCAGTGATCAAAACTATGCTATTTCATGTAGTCTAAGCAAAACAGTAGCTTTTTAGTCAAGTAATGCCCAAATGCAGGAAGGCTACCTGATTTGCAGAATAATTTACCCCTCACTTCAGGCATCGTGTTATTTAAACCCCGATAGTACCAACATAGCACCCAGGATTGGTTTGGCTGCAGACCGTTCGAAAAAGCACGACGACGACTCGTAAGACCTTATCAGTGTCTCTGCTGTCTTCTAGTAAATGGTCTTTGTGGGGAACAGTTCTTGACCAGACAAGGATTAGAACTAGATGATTTCCTCAGTATACAGCAGCCTTGATGCTGTTGAAAATTCTCGTGCTCTGTTGTTCTGAACAGGGCTGTTGGAGATGAATTAAGTTTGGTTCCCAGTATCCAAGGCAGAAGACACTGAAGCCTCTTATAATTATTGAAAACACCAACACCTAGTGGGAGATACCTCTTATCCAAACATGGGTACTTAAGGCAGGCACAGAGTCATCCTGGCTCCTCCATTCCCTGTGGGAAGAGAGAACTGTAGGAGCTGTCTTTGAAAGCGTGGCAAGATGAGTCCTGCCCTACACAATCAAGGAAACTGTTGAATGTGACAAAATGCACTGAGGGCACAATCCATCTGCTGTAGTTACATAAAGCCTACAAAGCCTGTGGGCAACAGGAACAGGCAAGTTTTTATTGAATAAGGCTGTTAAACACTATTGAGTTGGTGCTTTGACACTGTTGTTCAAAGCTTGGGTGGCTTCTGGAATTGCAACAGCATCAGAAGCGAACTAAGCATATTTACAGCAGTTATTTAAAGAGGAAAACACAGCACAAAAGGAAATCAAAAGAATCTCATGTGGAGTAAAGGCATCCTCTGGAATAGTTTTCCCCGGTTTTGGGCACTGTTCTAAAGTTTCAGGAAGTTCTAGCCTGTGGTTTAGTTAACAGTTGAAATACAGGGAATTTTGCTGCGTGTAAAACATTCTTAATTGTACTGTACTTTCCCAGACTTAAAAGCTGTAAGATCTTAAATAGGTAGCCTTCAACAAGAGTTGTCTATATTTTTATAGCTTTATGCTTAAAAGACAGGTTAAAAAAAAAGCGTAGATTATAATTTCATGGATTCTAGGACATTTTAGCAAAATGAAAGTTGTGAGTAATGAAATGTTTAGTGATGTAGTAGACACTAGGAGGCAGCAGTGCTTGGACCCTTTGCACAATTACTTTCTTCAAGAACGGAATCAGACTTTTCACTAAGCATGTGTACTCTGTTGCAATCGTAATTCTGGAGTCCTGCTTGCTCGCTGAGATTGTGGGATGAAGCTAAAACCAGTGCAGGTTTCTGCTGCAGAAGTGCAAGTATGTTTCCTGTGGGAAAGTGTCCAGCCTGTATAACACAAGCTTCAAAACAGCTAAACCGAGATAACCAACATTTGTAGCTAACACACAGCACACCTGAACAAAACTTTGAAGTTCACAACTACAGCAATCATCTGCCTAAAGCGTAGTTAGCAAACTGAAGAAAAAGGTAATTTACAGCCACCTGAGGGAAACAAAACCACCAAGGATATCACAATGTCTTACTATGTAGAAGTAGGACCTACAAAACAAAAGTGTTCAAACTTCATTATATGTTCTTGTTTACTAAAGGATATACCCCTCCTTTCCCTAGCCCTTATCCCCTTCCCCATCCCCCCCACAAGTGAGGGGCTCTGCACCAATTTCGAGAGGCAGCAAGTTTCTCAGGACTTCATCTACAAGTTTTATCAACGCAGTTTTCAAGTTTAAACCCTTTGACGATATACTTGTACGATACCTCCAAGCGGAATGCATATTGCACTCTGACCCCCACTGAGCATAATAGATACTCTGAAGTGTTAAAAATAGACCTCACCAGAAAGGAGCCAGCCCTCTCCTTCAATAAATGCATTTACATGAGTAAGTACAGACTAAGTGTGACCACAAGGATAGTACAGTGGTACAATTCTATGTTTGTAGAACAAGTAACTGCTTCTTGAGCGGCAGCTATCAGATAATGATTGTCTACATTAGTTATTTGGTACAACAGGAACGGCTACAGCAAAACGATCCTGTAGCTGTTTCTTGCCCTGAAAATGAGTAGTTTATTCTAATGACCTTAGAAACAGTGATAAATGTTAGCATCAGCAGATTCACTAATCAAACAAGGTTTTTTGTTTGGGTTGTTGTTGTTGTTAAAGTTTCTGTATACAGACAATACTTCGTATTTGCCTGCCTAAAGCATCTACATTTATTAGTGCTAATTACCAGACACACTGGCTTCCTGATGCCTGTCTTCATATGCTTATTTTCATAAAAGTGTTAAATCGTTTTATAAATACAAAGGCACCTCCATCACTCCTTTAAAGTCTTTCCCCAATACCATCTCCCCATGACTTGTACTTTAAATAAGGGAAAACAGATTATTTGTACCCATGATCAAAAACGTGTTTGCTTTGACTCCCTGTATGCTAAGGTTCCCCCTCCCACCCTCAAAACAAACTAACTGAAGCATTAGAAAAATTCCCAAAAGGGGAATTGTTTAAAAGTTTGGGTAGTTATATCTAAAAGCCTCTTCAAATGTTATGGCTCCAAGGATACACCCCACTGTGAGGTAGGTAGCCAAGATAAAAACATTGTAACAAATATCTTAACAGCTGGAAACTCCCTATAAAAACCTTGCATAAGTGGTTTGGTTCCTTGCACCAGTGTCCTGATATGCGTAACTTCTTCTGAGGATGCCTAAGGGAATCCAGGTTCAGAGAGCTCTTGCTGAGTAGCATCTCATGTACTCTGTCATCCAGGGGTTGTCTGGTGGGGAGGGCTTCGTTCGCCAAGTGGTTTCTGCCTCTGCCGATCGCACTCGCCTCTGAGAAAGCTTCCTTTTCTCCACTTGTCTCCTGTTCTTTGCTCGCAGAGCAGATTCGTGAATCTAAAAGACCAGAGTTAGCATTACAGAAGGAAAACAGCCTAGGAACCCCTAAGGAATGATGAGGATCGCTTTTTATTTGTCCCAGTCCCCATCCTGAAGGAACAGGGATAATGAGCAAGGTTATATTTTCTTCTGTGATTTGTACCACTGACTGAACACAGATTTCTTGTTTTTTTCATGAAAGGTGCTTCAAATTCTGTTCTGCATTATCTTTCACACTTCAAACTATTAAATGATTGTAAAAATCTTGAATGTTTCATAGTCTTACTCAGATGTATTCTAAAACCTTCAATGCTCTATTTCTATCATTTAAAATCTTAAACACCCCTCAATATGCCCAAGCATCCTTTAAAACCTAAGCCATATTAGTAAAACCAAACCCTAGAGATCCCTTACTAAAGATCTTAATTTTGAACAGTATGTCGAACACACAATTACATATACATTTTTATACTAATAAATTATATTTCCCCCAAAATTTAATATGAAGAGCCAGGCTCTATGTTTGCTTGCTTCTATCTCCAGATTGAAGACTCCATCTCCCATCTCAGGTAGGAGAAAGTAACGCCTTTCAGACATGCAAGAAAAAGTAACCTCAGCAGGCAGTAAGCAGTCAGTTCATACATGAAGAAATGTCCTCAGTGACAAAACGCTACATAATTTGGAGTGTTTCAGGAGTGTTCTGCCCATTCAGTCCAAACTCAAGACCCAAGCTGAGGTGTTCCATTACTGTTTCTAGCATAAGAAATGTTGGAAGTCTAAGATAAAGTATAAATATATCTGCTCAAGTCAGGCTTCAGCCTGTTATAGGCTTCAGCATAAAGCAGCAGTCAACTATTTTGGGCACTGACCAAAGCTTATCAATTAGTGTCCATGATCAAGAAAGGCAGCTTCTTTCCAAAGCTGTAAGGCCCAAGTTCCTCATTTTGCTCAAAGGGTTGAGCTGTCCAGGAAGGAAAAGCCTGGGCTTCAAACCCCTTCCAAAGCAGCCCATCGAAGGCCAGCTCCATCCTGCACATTATGACCGCCCTCCACCTCAGTCCTCAAGTATCTTGTGTCATAGATTCAGACTCTACATCAGTAGTAAGATAAGGACAAGTCACTGGCAGGGATGCATTAATGATTATATTTTACCAGCCTAGGAGAGCTATAGAGAAGAAAGAAATGGATCTGTTATAACACTCCCTTGCTGTTTCTAAGCCAGGAAACAGAGCCCCAGTACAGCAGAATCCTGGTGCTGTCCGCGACCACATGAATTTTATTTGTGCTATTTTGGTAATATTTACAGCAGCCCTGTAATCCATCAGCCATCTGATAGACTATTCTGCTGCGAGCAACATTTCCTACTGGCAGCCCACCAAAACAGGCTGCTAGACAAGACGTTTTAGCAGAAAAGCGTTCGTACCATCTCGGTGAGGCTCCTAGTCTGGGAAGCGTCCCAGCAAAAGGCACTCTTTCACAGCACGAATGCTACCCCAGGGCTTACATACCTGCCTGCTGTGGGGTGCGTGGTGCCAACTGCCTGCTTTTCTCTTGTTTCCAAGAAGTTCAGGAGGCAGAAATACTTTTAATAACAGCAAGTTTTGCTGGTAACACTGTAACAGCCGGAGACACAACAGCCAGGTTGTAATTGGAACTTGCAAGTATTGGTCAAACCTGGGAAATTTCCAAACCAAGTAACAGTAAAGAGCTCTTATTTGGGCATGTCAAGACTCTTCAGGTTTATTGCTGGAATCCCCATACGTTCAAATGGAGGGATCCCTGAGAAGTTTTACCTAGATATTAAGACATCTCTAGGCACTGAGTAGTCACTGCCTTCTAATGAAACAGAAGCTCTTACTTACTTCATTCACTGAAGCAGAAGCACAGACGTTGTGAGTTTTCTGGCTTCCAGTATCCGTCTGTCTTTCTCCCCACCCATACAGAGCAAATGGATGTTTATTCTCCTTTGGTGCATCTGTCCTTTGGGGACTTTTGGCTGATTTTCGATCATTGCGACTGGACAAGGCACTTCGACTTGGACGTCGTCCTGTACGGCTGGTTTTGTCTGCTTCCTTCACAGAAGCGTGTTCTACAGTTTTCTCTTGCTCTTCCTTCTCCTGCTTCTCCTGCTTTTCCTGCTCTTCTTTTTCTTTCTCTAAAGAAAAGAAAGGTATGCTTTAAGCTCCCAACAACAACATATTAATGTCTGATTTGCACAGCCTCTCAATACATCATTGAAGCGGTGCTTTTTTTAGAAATGCAAGAAGTCATTACTTCCTTAGCAACAGACATATACCTTGCTTAAACCTCTTCATTCTTTCTTTAGTGACTACAATACAGCTTTAACATACTTTAAAATGACTTTCCCTGGTGAGGTTACGGATAACCAACAGCTCCAGGCAGAATTTAAAGACTGCTTCCGGTGATCTTCTGTCATCACTATTTCATCCTTGCATCTCTCAGACAGCAAACAGATGGAGCACTGAATGCCACAGAGATGCTGCTAGCCAGTCAGAGATGAAGCCTGATAAGAGTATGTGCAATATTAAATCCCTCATATTACCATCTTCCTCTGGAAAAAGCAATTCATTTTCAAGCTCCCTGTTTATACGTATATCTCTGTTATGGTTTTCTGCTCATGAAGGAGAGGAGAGTGTGAAGCAAAAACCCACAAAGTGGTAGAGATCACCCTCGCTACCTGATCGGTGAATTATGTTGTGCATTTAAAACACCTCACTCTGCGGGCATTACTCTCCAAGGCTCAATTTCTCCCACACATTTAAGCCTTCCATAGCAAGGGGCCAGAAAAAGTCCTCCAGGCACTGGGTATGGAGAGTAGGGTTTGTGAGAGAGAATTTAAAGGCCGAATCGCTGCAGTTTTAGATCACCACTGAAGGCTGAATCAGCATTATATAAAATATTGATTAATAAAAACACAGAGAAACAACTGCTCCCTAAGATCCAATCTTCTTGCACTACAGTGCTAGGGAGGAACTAGTTTTGCTTTGTTTGTGGCACCAGCGAAGCCACACCTCGAATCCTGTGTTCAGTTCTGGGACCCCCACTACAAGAAAGACATTGAGGTGCTGGAGCATGTCCAGAGAAGGGCAACAGAGCTGGGGAGGGGTATGGAGCACAAGTCCCATGAGGAGCAGCTGAGGGAGCTGGAGGTGTTTAGCCTGGAGAAAAGGAGGCTCAAGAGAGACCTTATCTCTCTGCAGCTGCCTGAAAGGAGG
>VZTA01019074.1:34190-57487 GCA_013398855.1 Mohoua ochrocephala | reverse complement strand
CGGTGCTGCCGCCGCCGCTGCCGCTGTCCTGCTCCCAGCCGTCCCAGAGCCAGGGCCGGTGCGCCTGCTCCAGGAGCCGGCGGCTGAGGCGGTAGTGCAGCAGCTCCAGGTAGCAGGCGCCGCACGACTCCCACTTGGGCTCCTTGAAGCGCTTCATGTACTCCGTCTTCACGCGCCGCGCCGGCACCACCATGGCGGAGCCGGGAGCGGGAGCCGCAGCCGGGAACCGGGAGCCGGGATCCGCCGGCCGAGCCCGCCCCCTCCCGCTGCAACGTTTAAATCCAAACAGCGGCGTCCGGCCCCGCCCCGCGCGGGGAGGGATGCCTGGAGCGGGGGGACAGGCGCATGAGGCGCAGCGAACAGGATGAGAGAGGATGAAAATGAAATTAAATTAAATATCAAATAAAATAAATAATAAATACACCAAAGGACCGCAGCCCTGGGCCCAGCAGTAGAGGCGCTGGGGCCCGGGTGATCCTTGCACCAAGTGAGGCTCCGGGAAAGGCTCCCCGCCGCCCGGCTGAGGGGCAGCCTGGCGCTGCCCAGCGCCTGCCGGGACACACTGAAACCCCGCGAGTCCGTGCAGTGCGTCACGACTGATGCAGCAGCAGCAGCAGCAGCAGCGCCTTCTGCGTGCGGCACCCCGGGCCGCGGGGGAACCGCGGGGGAGCTGCTGCCTCCCGTTCTGCTTCAAGGATGGGCAGCGGCCGGGCCCGGCCGGAGGGAGGCGAACGCCTCTGCAACAACAGGGACCTCTCTGCATTTTGCACTAATCTGCTCTAAAAACCTGTCTCCAGCGAGCGCCAGAACAGGATTCGCCTAATCTAGCTCTGCGCTGGGCGGCCGCCGTCGCTTGGGATATGAAACGCTTTAGAGACAAATGCAGACACCGGGGCGGCCTCTGCAGCCGCCCTCCGCCCTCCTGCCTGCCCGCCCACCGGACACGCACCCCCGGCTCTTCAGCGACTTCTGGATGTTTCCTTCTCTCACACACCGTATTTAGGGCATCGCAGCGAGTCGTGCCCCTGTGGGACACGATTGTCCTTGAAAATGGTTTGCTGCAGAGCCTTTGCACAGCGTGGCGCACACTTCACAGCCCCCCTCTGGGAGGGGACAGCGTGTTCCCCCCGCCCAGCCCCACCCGCCGCCCGACGGGCTGCGAGCGCCCTATTTTGGACACCTGCAAACCTGACTCTCCTTGCCATGCGCAGGCTCTGCACAGAGGCTCTCCGGCCTCCTCGCCAGCCCCCGCTCCGACACACGGGGGCACTGACGGATTTTCAGAAACAGTTCTAGGAAACTGCTCCTTCCTTTTTTTTTTCTTTCTTTTTTTTTTTTCTTTACTAATAAGGAAGCAAACAGTATTTTCCCTCGCCTTGCCCTGTTCGTCCCCTGACTGACACAAATGAAAAAACACAAGCTGGCCCGGATTCTGGGGATGGTAAACGCTGGCCCAGACTCTTCCAGTGAAACAAAAGTGTTGGTGGCTTTAAGGTGAGGGGGCGGGTGTTACACACAGCACCTCTGCCTGCGCGGCAGAGGTGATGCAATCCTCGATACAGCTAACATAACCAAATGGACTTAATTTAATCGATGCTCAGATAGAGCAGAATTTAGCCCTGGTTTTGCGCTGTCTGGCTGAGGCTTTCCAACCCCGTGGTGCCCAGACACGAGTGAAAGGGACAGAGATGTTGCCTGACCTTCGCAGAAGCACCTGGATGTCTCTCTCCAGCCCTCACAGCCCCCCAGCCCTTGCAGTTATGTCAACAGCCCCGTGACAGCGGGATATTGGACAAATCCAGGGTGTCCCCCTGCGATTCAGGGAAATGCAGTCAGGAGAGGCCAACTGCAGTGGCGCTGCAGGCAGACACGTTGCACGTCTGCATCCATAAACTTGTTCCGTTCCATTTTAAAACCCGTCATAACTTCCCCAGCTCCCTTCAGCTCTGCCTGCTGCTCTCAGGGGTGGGTGGTGATAGGGCTGCCAGGGAGCAGAGTCTGGGCAGTGTATTTACTGGGAAGAGAGGCACAGAAATAGCAGGGCACCTACCCCCACTCAACAGCCTCAAAAACTAGAGAGGAGCTCCTTCTGAGAGCTCCTTCTCTCCACGCTGTGACACTCACGGTGCCCTGCCCGGGGCAGACGAGCAGGAGCCTTGCCCACATACTTCACTGGAATAAAACCAGGCAGACGCAGCCGTTTTCTCCCCTCACCTAGTGCTATCCTGAGGATTATATTTGGGAGCTGCCTCGCTCATTTATTATCTCCACTGAGGGCTCCAGTTGCACCTGGGTTGTCCCTGACGCCTTCTCGTTTTGCCCTTAGTGGTCCCACTGGGGTCCAGCCATGTCCTCAGCACCACCTGCTGTAACAGAGGGCATTTCTTGGAAAATAACAGGGAACAATAGGTTTAAAAACACCTGTAAATGAAGACAGCACTAGAGAAATCAGCTGTAGCAGTGCTGTCTAGAGAGGAGAGCAGGTTGCTCCCCAATTAACCTGGACTCTGGTTTCTTACTCTGATACTCGGCTCAGTCAGTCTATATGAGCTGATGACATAAGTGGATTTCATATAAACAGGCAAGGTCTGGGGGTAGCAGAATTTCCTTTCCTTTCAAAAAATGTTATTTTGTACAATACGTCATTTTGAACCAACCTGCACAGTTTTAGCTGGTCACTTGTGGTTATGAAAGTGCTGCTGTTTTTTCCACATATTTTATAGTAACAATCTTTCCTTTCCCAAAGGACCTCTCTTCCCTATTGTCCTGGTTTCAGCTGAGATAATTTTCTTCTTAGTAACTGGTGCAGTGCTGTGTGTTGGATTAAGTATGAGAACAATGTTGGTAATACACTGATATTTTATCTGTTGCTCAGTAGTGCTTACTCTAAATCAAGGAGTTTTCAGTTTCCCATGCTCTGCCAGCCAGCAGGTGCACCAGAAGCTGGGAGGGAGCACAGCCAGGACAGCTGACCCAAACTGGCCAAAGGGATATTCCATACCATAGAACATCATGCCCAGTATATAAACAAAGGGAGTTGCCCAGGAGCCACTGATCACTGCTTGGGGAAGGGCTGAGCATCAGTCAGTGGATGGTGAGCAATTGTACTGTGCAGCACTGGTTTCTCTTGGGTTTTATCTCTCTCTTCCTCTCAGTTTTATTACTATCATTATGTGTTATTATTGTTATTATTATAATTGGTATTATTATATTTCACTTTATTTCAATTATCGAGCTGTTCTCATCTCAACCCACAGGTTTTACCTGTTCTTTTCTCCTGATTCTCCTCCCCATCCTACCAAGGAGTGAGGGGAGTGAGCAAGCGACTGCACAGTACTGGGTTGCCAGCTGGGGTCGAACCATGACATCAGTTTAAGAAGACACAGCTGTATCAGAGGTACATGGATGCTCTCTGATGGCTTCTCTTTCAGGAAGGGATCACCTTTTGCAGAACCAAACTTCTCCTGGGGTGCTCATAAACCTTCTGCCCAGTCATTAATCCATGTCTCAGCCATCACGCAGCAAATGGCAGTATGACAAGCTCCACATCCTGGCACACAGTCTGTGAGTTCCCATTTTCTGCAATTTTTTCCCTAAACTCTGCACTCTTCAGAGGAGGCACCTGATCTTCACAAGAGCCTGCGAGGTGTTGCTGCTTCATGAATGACACAATATTGACAGCAGCTGCCTCCACCCACCCTCTCCATTGTATGGCACAGGCTTGGTACTCTTGCTGACATGAGAATGAGCACCCAGCTGCCCGTGTGCTGTGAGGTAAGCTGCACCTTCACGCTCCTGCCCAAGTTTCTCCTTCGCAGCGCAACCCTCCCATCCAGCAGTTTGCCTGCACATCCCACAGTGCCTGGGGAGGGGGCAGCAGCAAGGCCTGGAAATCAGCTGGGGACCACTTGTGTAAGAAGACTTGTGACAGAAACGTGCAGAGACACCCAGCAGAGCTGATGCTGTAATTCACACATTACCTAAGGCTGATGCAAGCAAAAGGCTGAATGTGGCTGTCAGGCACATTCCCCGTGCCCTGCCACAATCTAATCTTGACACATACGGTGCAGCAACCTCCAGGCCACAGGGCCCGACATCCCAAACCAGCTCCAGAGACATTTGGCAGCTCTGGGGCAGGATGCTGAGACCATCCTGGGTGAAGAACAACTCCTCCCTCACCCCTCCAGCTACAGCCAAGTAGCTCTGCATGTGCCAGACAAGAATCATTCCCCGTCCTCGACGCAGAAGCTCTGGATATTCTCAGTCTAGCTGTATAAACATTATTATTAATTTAATCCTAATGAGTTTTGGCTTCAATACCTCGTGGCAGAGACTTCCATGTACTGAGAATAGCCAGTTATTAAATGATTCCTAAATGAGGAAGTACAACATTTATGAGGCTGATACTAACATTAGAATTTCCTCCCTTGCATACTTTGCTGCGTTTTTGCCTTCATTAAAAAATGAAATAAAGACACCATTTGAATCATAACACTGAATTTCTAAACATGTTTTTTACCTTTTAAAGCACTTTTTCCCTGAGGATCTTATTTATGCCTCTTAATTGCTATTTTTGCTCTTCTACATGCAGCAAACCAGGTGGCCAGGTAGGTCAAGAGTTTCTGACCAGATCCATGACAGATGACTGATTGATGCCAAACCCCAGCTCCCTCCACTACCCCCACTTGAATGGGACTACCATTCCCACTAGGGAGGACAGCAGCCCGGGCTGGGAAACAACCTTACTTCTGTCTGAAACAACCACAGCAAAGTCAAGAGCAGAGAGATAGCCTGAGTTTTATGCAAAAAGTAGCAGGTAATGAAAAATGAGCATGGATGTTATTTTGCAGAGTACGGTCCAGAAAAACACCAGGTAATCACAAGGGTAGTTTAAACGTGGTTTTGACTTGCAGTCTTTTGCCATTGCATCTCTCTCTAGCTCCAGGCAATAAGGGGGAATAGTGGACAGTTTACATGCAGTAGGAGCGGAAAAATTACATGTCAACACATCTGTCAGATCCACAGACTGGCTTCCAGCCGAATCAGGAGCTGTCAGAGTCTGAAACTGGGCTGCTGAGTTTGCCTGGGCAAAGTCCGGAGGAGAGAGAAACCAGGGAAAAGAAACAAGCTGCTTCTCAAAGAGAAATGCATTTTTTAAGTGTTTAACAGCATAAAATCCAAATCAGCAAGAAAATTTTGCCAGATAGGGAAAAAACCACAATCTTCCTAGACCTGTAAACTCTGCTTTCACCTAGATCAGTGAATCTTTGCCAAATACTGGGGGTAGCTGTCCCAATCACTTCACAAAACAAGCCATCACGCTGTTAATAGTAGCCTGGTTAATCCTGCAGATGCAGGTTCTTTGGTTTCATGGGCTATTATCCTTTTTAGGTCTACACCAGCTGCCCATGGGGTAACACTGTCATGGGAGAAGGATCAGAAGAGCTGGTTCAAATGCTCTTAGGGGCAGGCTAGTCAGCAGTAGTGCACTTGGCTGCAGAAGTCTCCCAGAACTGCCTGATCCCGGTGTCCAGAGCTCTGCGAAACTTCACCACGGCCATTGTGAGTTGCGACCTCTTGGGAAAGCCCTGCACCCCCTCTTCTGGCAGCTCTGACCACAAATCCTGTTTTTTGTGCAAATCTCACATTTTCCTTGGACCAGCTTGAAGCTTTGTGCTGTTGCAGCTGAGTGGCTGTGCCTCCGAGCACCCACAGCAGCAGAGTTCACAGCAACCTTGGCAGCTCCTCTGAGTCTTGTCAAAGGCCAGCGCTTTCCATCCACCTTCCTAAAAGATGAAAAGAGAGAGGTGGCTCCTTGGGTTGTGTGCTAGTAACGTGGCCAGGAGCAGGGAGAGCCATTTCCCACCCCTGAGTGTCTTCTGGTTGATGCAGTTCTGAGTCCTGACCTGGGCACCCAGCGAGGCTGGCTGTTCACCACGTGGTGTGAGCACAGCTCAGCTCCCAGTTTTGAATTGTTACAGTCGCAAAGAATAAAGTCCCTACTGGTATCAGTTCTTTTTTCCCCCAGTTTTTTTCTGAGTCCTTAAGGTTGCAAGGGTGCACACCACTGTTGACTGGTCAAGTGGGTCCCAGCAAGGAAACAGATCTCACAGTCTGCAGTAACGGGGTGCTTGTCAAGGCACTGCCCCCAGCAACACATTTGCAGGCTGCCTACTCAGTCTGAGAAAAATCCAAGTTTACATGCCAGCTGAGTAAGAGGCAGGACAATCGGGAGATATTTCCCACCCGTCCCTTTGTATCTCCTGCTTGAGCAGCCCCGGTGACCAGCAGGCTGGCTGGTGACCCTGGATCTCTGCTCAGCAGCTGCCTGCCCCATGGCCAAGGCAAGGACCTGGCTCCCAGATGTGCTGCTCCATGGGCAGTGCAGGAGACCCCACTCTCAGCTACGTGCCAGCTCAAGTTCATATTGCCTAATCTGGTTTTAAAGCACTGACAGGGACTGAGGCAGTTCACCATGTGGTGGGATCTCACTCCCAGAGAAGTCATCGAAGCAGACCTGCATCCTGCTCCAAGCGGCAGAGTCCAACACAGCCATTTGCAATGTGCAAGACATTGCCGAGTTCATGGTCTCAGCAACACCTGCAGGATGCCACCTCAGCAAGTCAAGGCAGGAGGCAGCCCGAGTGCACCCACTCAGGGAGACACAGGAGACACAGGAGGTGGAGAAGTATCTGAGCCCACACACTTTCCTTCAGCCTTATCTCGAGCTCCTGTTGCTACACAAAACTGTTCTCGGCTCATTCTCCCTTCTCTCTGGAGCTCTGGGGCAGCAATCCAGCCACTGGTCAGGATTACTTCTGCTGTTGTTTCTGCTCATAGTCCTTTTTTAATTCCAGACACATCTTCCTCTCCTTCTTTTGGTCCTGGACAACACCCAAGAGGCTGGTACAGCATTTGCCACAAGCAAGGGATTCAAAATCTCCAGCATTTAATGGTTACCTCTGAGAGCCCATCTGTCACTGAGAGAACATAAAATTTTTGGGGCCAAACACAGACACCTGTGGTGTAACCTGCTCCCTACCTCACAGCAGTAAGGGAGTGCTGCTGAAATGATGAACTTTGAAAGATCAGTCCTTCAGACCATCACTGCTGGTCTAGAGTCAGCCTCTAGGTGATGGGGACAGAAGCTGTTTCTATGGCTTTGGGATATTTCTTCCAGCACAGGAGCCTGCATGCCCCACAATTCCCCATATGGTGGCCCAGTGCCAGCCCTGCACCTAACAGCAGCCTGCACAGTGATGGATCTCAGTTTCCCAAGGAGTGAATTGAGGGGTAATAACAAATGATCTGTAGAAAATAATTTAATGCTTGAAAAAACTTCACAGAATTTGCAATGAGAAGGCTTGGGAACAAGGCTGCCTCAAGTTCATATTTCCAAATCTGCTTTTAAACACTAGAAGTTATTGGCAGCTCAGTGTTGACTCTGGGCTGATTTCACTGTCAGTTTGTGGAATCTCTGTAACCTAATCTCATCGTTCCTCCCCCTGCAAACAAGTGGGTCTTCAACACAAAAAAACCCTCATCCCAACATAAACTCCATTTAAGGATCTCAGTGCCATGACCATGTGCTTTGAGATCATACACTGAAGGTTGCCACAACTATCCCACTTTTTTCTGAAGCTCCTCCAGCACCAGTTCAGAAAAACTAGTGTATTAGAAGTTCTTCCCCGGACCTAGACAAACAGTTCCAAAGGATCCCCAGCTCCTGATGAGGACACAGGGTGGAGGAGGATGCCACGATGGGGACAGGAGGAAGACTGTGCAGGGAGCTCCCGAGAGGGGTTTACCTGTCCTTGGCAGTACCCTGCAGGTGAGCAGGACTCCCAGCCTCTTGGTGGGGGGCTGCAAAGATTTCATCCCAAATAAAGCCAGTCACATCAAGGGTTCAGCTCTGAACAGGGGTAGGGCTCAGCTGCCAAGCTGAGTTTCTAAACTGCTCCCAGAATTTCACAGGGGCAGCAGAAAAAACTGGGAAATGGTGGTGAGGAAGGCAAAGACGAGCTGGAAAATCACGCACGGGCTGACAGCTCCCCCTTCTCTCCCCACTGGCACCTTGGCTTGTCCTCACTTATACCCATTTGGGATAAGTGCTGGCTTGGAGAATGAGCAACGGGGCCCCATCGTCCCTGCTTCTCGTCCCAAAGATGCTGCCTTCACTGACTCTTTAAGACAGTGTAGAGGGGGGGAACCTTGCAGGGAGCCTTCTTATGGGGAATGTGATGGAAACACGCAGTTCAGACTCAGGGAAAGGCATCCCTAATATGGTCTCAGCCACGCTGACTGGCTGGGGGCTCCTGGGGGAGGAATGGAGCCCCGTATAAAAGTACCCAGGTCCTCCCACAAAGGCAAACCTCCCTGGACTTTAGCAGAGCTACACTGAAGCTTGCTTGATATGGGAATTTCATCCACCCTTTGGAGATTATCCAAGCTTTCTTGGGTTTCATGTGGCATGAGGTGGTGGCCTGGTCTGTACGTGACCTGGCGGATGCCAGCAGAGAAAGCCCCTTTTCAAGCAGCACACGGCTCCTGCCAGCATCACTCTGGGAAGGAAACCTGCTGGTACCCCCCTGTCGTGGGCTTCTAACCTGCTCCCTGCTCCCTGCTCCCTGCTCTCCTCTCCCTGCCAACGCAGCAGCACCACGTGCTTCAAAGAGTGCGGACCAGTGCCACCACGCCAGCCCCCACTCACTGCTCTTCTCAGCTTTTGCTTCTTCCAAATATGCCCAAGTGCCTGTTTGTGTGCTACAACCACCCCATCCACACCCTAAGCAGCCTCCTTGGCCCCAGGAGCCATGTGTGGGAAATTCCCTGACCTAAAGGGAATTAAAGTGCTGGCCAGGGCTGGACCCTACCTGCATCAGGGCTGCAGCGTGCCCAGTACGCAGGTTAGACCCTTGCCCACCCGTGGTGGGGAGTTTGCGGCCCTGAGAGAGCTGATCCCTGTAGCTCCAAAGGGGCTGGGGAGGGGCCCGGGCCAGGGCTGGGTCTCACACGAGCTGCGGTGGCTGAAGGACAGATGTCCAGCCCCAGATGTTTCCTATAGCACACGTGGAGGGTGACACACCGCTGGGATGTCCACCCCAAAAAGTAGCACAACCACCCCACACGGCCAACACGAACAAGCAGCAGAAAGGATGGCACTTTTCTAAGAGGTATTCTCTGGCTTACCAAAAAGAAAAAAAAAAAGAACATTTTACTCCTTTAGAGAACAGCTCCCTGCCTTGCTGAGAAATATAAACTCATTATGTGCTGACTGTGCGCCGGGGCAGGACTGCGGCAGGAGCCCCACAGACATGCCAGCAATCACCCTGCAGTTGCTCGTTCAGAGCAGGGCAGCCGGGGGCAAATGCAGCGCCCCGAAATAGCACTCGGAGCGGGGAGCCAGCCCGGGCAGCGACGGGCTGCCGGAGCAGAAAGAGCCTTGAACAAAATGTCAGCACCACGAAGGCATTTGCTCAGGTCCCACAGCGGACTGTTAGGATGGAAGTGCATGGCACACCTTTAAATGGACATAAAATGTGCCATCAGCGGGGTGGGATCTATTTTTAACCCCTCGGAGTCTGCAGATGTGCAAACCCCCCTGGAGCAGCTCTCGGCAGCTAGCGGGAGGCGTGTGATCAGCCTTTTGGCTACCGGGCCGGGAAATGCCACTGTCGCCAGGGTTCGTTTATCCCCCAGTGAGGAGGGAGATTAAAGTCTTATCGTGCCCCTTCCTTCGCCTTGGTAGCAAAGCCGGCCAGCAGCCTGAGCCCGCACATACGTGCTAAGCACCGCCGACCGCTCACCAGCTTTGCAGTTTTCTTTTTGGAAAAGGACTTTCTGGGCCTGGGTAAATAACCCCGGCCCCCCCCCCCCCGGCTCTGCCTGTGGGAGGGAGCTGGAAGAAACGCTGCTGCAAGGCAAGGTAAGGAAAAGCAAGACGCGCCGGGGAGGATGAGGGGCATGCCGGTGACCCGCTGGTGGCTGCCGGCGGCAGGACAGCCCTGCGGCAGGGGCTCAGCACTTCTGTCAGCTCCACCGTGAAGCCAGCAGGGGTGGATGTCAGCCATCCTGGCCTGTGGTCTGGCATTGTCCTACACCCCTCCGGCCCCTGCTGCCTGGCCAGCAGGCGACACACCCCCGCCAGCCCAAGCATCCTCCAGCTGTGTAGCTAAACCACCAGCCTACCTTGGCAGGGAGCGGGGGGTGTGTCTGCAGCCCCTCACATCATACAGCATTTCGTAAAATCGCCCATCGTGTCTTAAGGGTTTCCTCATCATTTCCTGGGAGGAAATCCAGCTGTTCAGCAAAAACAGTACCGATTTCAAATACAGAAGACAAACACTACAGCCATTTCCCCAAGTCTCTCCAGATTAAAATTTCAATACATTTGTCTCCAGAGCCCTGTTTGTCCCCTCTAGTGCTCTCCATCCTAACCAACTCCAGCAAAGCAGCCTCCTCACAAGGACAGCCACCAAAAAGGCCAGCTGCAATCAAAAAGCAGCTATGGATCCTGCAGTGTACCTACAAAAAGGGTACCTCAGTTCTGTGGTGACATGGCTTGGCACTCAGTGATTTCGGTTCTCAGAGGATGGGGAGCAAGCAAAGCCTGTGCCCAGTGGGAAAAGCCCCAGCTTGAAACACAGCATCCCTCTGAGGCACCGGAAATTATCTTGAGAATGATTTTGACAAATGGATGCTCTTGAAAAGAACCTGTGCACCACTTGTGAGCTGCTCCCTTAGAGAGTGCTGACATCTGCATTTATTGTTTATAATTAATTATCCACTCAGCACGGGGAACCTGTTGGCTCTGGAGAACTGTGTTAGGCTGACTTTCATCTCCCCAGCCTGCTGGTGTGAATCCAGCCTGAGCCTCCCATGAACCAGACTTCTCCCTGCAAAAATCCACCATGGTGGCCTGACCCCCTTGTCCCTGGCACCCCACACAGAGTGAACCATCCATGTCCAGGAACAGCACTGTAAGTGCCAGCCAGGCTGCCTCAGGAGAAATATGTGCTGGTGTTGCTGCTGAGGGGGCTAAGGGTGGTGTAGGGGGCTGTTTCTGGAGCAGAAAAGGAGCTGGTTGTGGAGCTTGTCAGATCGTGCCCCAGCACCTGCCACTTGCCCTGGAACAGAGATGATGGGCACTGGGAGGAAACTTGGGGGATACAGAACTAAAAAAGCTTCACTGAGCCAAGAACACAGGAGAGGCTTACTGAGCAGGGCATTTTGCTAGCAGAGGCTGATGAAGTGGATGGCTTCGCTCCTGAGAGAGGAGACTGGGAGTTTGGGACTCTGGCCTGTGCTCCTGGCACTCCCACACCTGTGTGGGCACCCACACTCCTGCTCCCCATCCCCTGCAAGAGCAGAGACACATATTCCTCTGGTACGAAACATTCACTCATTTGTAGCTGTACAGCCCTATGTGACTGCTCCCAAACGCTGTCCCCATGGTGCTCAGACCCACTCTCTGCTCCAAAACCTCTTTGGAGGAAGGCACTCAGGAAAGGTGGATGAACACTATGGCAGCGCTGCCTTGCTGAGCAGGAAAGAAACTGGCTTCCTGTGAACTCCTTCAGAGCCAAGCCATGTCCAGCAGAAAGCAGTTAGCTCCTGCACACAGAAAGAGGTGAGCAGGAATAAAACCAGTTCCTTCAGCCACTGAAGTCTCAGAAACAGGTGATGCTGTAACCCCACTGGTCTGCTTTCGAAGCGTGCTGGTTTTGGCTGCGGTAGAGTTAATTTTCTTCACAGTGGCTAGTACAGGGCTGTGCTTTGGATTTGTGCAGAGCACAGGGTTGATAATACAGAGATGTTTTTGTTATTGCAGAGCAGGGCTCACACAGAGCCAAGGCCTTTTCTGCTTTCGGTATGTCCACATTGGTGAGGGAGTTGGGGGAGAATGGGAGTCTGGGAGGAGGCACATCCAGGACAGGTGACCCAAACTGACCAAAGGGATATTCCAGACCACATGGCATCATGTCAATATATAAAGTGGGAGGAAGAAGGAGGAAGGGGGGGACATTTGGAGTGACAGCGTTTGTCTCCCCAAGTAACCATTAGCTGTGATACGGCCCTGCTTCTGGGAAGGCAGGCTCAGGATGTACGTGTGCCCCACATTCGGCCTACGTCTCTCATCTGCCCAGTCACTTGCAGATGCCCACCATGGAAAAATGACTGACAGGGAAAAAATAAGATCATGTATTCACCCAAACCACCCTTTAAAAACAATTTGGATGTGTTTGTCCCTCCCTTGACTGTTGTCTGTGAAGAGGAACTGGACAAAACAGGTCAGGACACTTCCTTCTGCCTTTAGTGGCACCACTGCTGCGCTTCTCGCTATGATTTCCACTGTATTCCTCATGTCCCTTTGCCTCATCTCCCCTGTCCTGCACCTACTTGGTAACCACTGTGTTATCAGCGTTTGGAAACACGCTTTACTGCAGCTCCAGCCGGAGCCCTGGGGAGGAGGATGCAGCTCTGGAGATGTGTCCCCTCCTGCCCTGCACATCTAAGTCCTGTCAGCACCGAGGCACCCCACGGCCACAGCCAGCCGGCGTGCAGTGACCCGGAAAGGGCTCCCGTGTGTGGCAGGGACCAGGGCAGATGCCGGCAGGGACCCCCACTGAGACTCCACTCCACCCCATAGCTGCAGCAGGGAGCACCTCCAGCAGCTCCACAGCCTCCCTCCAGGCACTGTGCATAGGGAGAAAACCACTGGCTGTTGGGTTTGTTGGCGTGCTTCCCTGGAGCAACCTCCCCCTGCTGCTCCACACGTCCTGGAACACCTACAGGGGCTCGGCGCAGACAAACCTTCGCTCTGCTCTTCTTTCTCCACCTTGTGCCCAGCAGACTGAAGCCATCCACCCCTGCCTCTTGGACTTTTTCATGGTGAAAAAGCCAAACAGCACATTTGCTCTGCTCTTCAGAGGGCAGCCAGCATGCAGTGATTTCTAACTTCCCTTACTCCTCTGAATTATTCCCTCATTCCCATAATATACCACTAGAATCCCCTCCACAATTTGAAAGGCTTATTTAGAGAGTCAGATATAGCAAGGCATGGCTTTATAAATAGAGAGGGGCATGGTTGGGGACTGTGCAACATGACTCACAAGTCAAACTGCCACTGAAGAACTTATCAGACATTTGCTTTAAATATTCATTTAGGAATACCAAACCCTCCTTACAGTTACATCTGCCATATAAAAACACCCTTCCCATATGCAGTCAGTATATTTGTGTTACTTTCTCCAAAACTACTCTGAAGCCACTTACCATTGTGCTGCTAAGAGATAAACCAGAGTCAGAAAGAAAAATACCTCCTTGGAGCTTGAGCCTGCCCTCGCTTCCAGCCCTGCAACTCTGCACTCTTTCCCAGCACAAAGTCAAAGGCATGATGATTATGTCATAAAACATTTTCTCCTTTAATGCTTTTATTTTTTTCCACCCATGTATCTTATTGAAAGCTACATCAAAACTGCAACTCCCACAGAATGCCTGTGGTCCAGGCTTGGGTCTTACTGCTCTTCTGTTTTCCTCTATACCTTCATTGGCTCAACTGATCCTTAATTCAGACAGACTCTTCCACAGAAAATGGAGAAAAATAGATGTGAATTCTGAAATGAGCAATAAAATCTCTACAGAACAGGCAGCTGATTCAATGCATGCATCTTATACATTCCATGACCTCAAGCCATGCCAGGTTCTGGACCTAGAGCAGCAAAATTAATTATTCCTTCTTCCTCCCTTCTGCTTCCTCACGTGATTGCTTTTATTGCTATAGCTTTGTTTCTTAATCTGGGACCTGATCATTGAAGCATTCAAAATTAACCAAATCTGCTGTTCCTCCCTCAGCTTCAGTGGGGATGAATCAACTCCAGCACGTTTGCATCGCAGCAGAGGGTGTCTGAGACTGGGTACATGGGCTGAAACTTTGCTGCAATGCTGAAATAGAGCCAATCTAACACGCACAAATGGGAGAAATGAGTACTGAGCTCTGTCACTACAGCACCCCGGGAGCCTTCTCCATTACTTCTGCGCTGCAGAACATCCCAGACGCCTTCTCTTTACGTGGCTATGCCTCCATCCCAGTATTTGTCCTGTCCTTGCCCAAATCCCCCTGCCCAGGCATGAGCCCTCCCCCTGCCGTCTGCTGACCTTGCAATATTTTCCATGTTGTTCTTTTCTCTCCCCTTTTTATTTTTAAACGGTGATGCACATTCAGCAGGTGCACTCCCTGGGCTGCCCACAGTCCTGCTGCAGCCTTTGCCACGGGGAGCTGCAACTGGTGAAGAAATCAAGCATCTCCAGTTTGGGCAGAGCTAAACCTCATTTCTGGATTCTGATCAAGATCATGTGACGGGAATTACATCAGCTTTCTGTCATACAATTGCTTCTCCACTCAGGAACTTGTGCAGCAGGCACTAAAAAAATAAAGCAAGGTGTCAGCAGAGGCTAAGCACCTCAAGGATTACATTACACCCTTTTTAGGTTGACTTTGGAATTTAGCTCTAAGTTCCACTTTATACCATATTTTGCTGTCTCAGCAGAACCAATCTTCTTTGTTAACCTGTCTGGCATTTAACCCATCAAATGTGAGCCGAGGAACGATGACACCTTGACCATGCAGTCTTGGCCACGATAGGCTGTCTTCAGTGGAATAACAAAAATTGAGGAAGGAGGGAATAAATCTCAGAGTAGGAGGTCTAAAATCAATCATCATGTTTCTCCTAAAGCATTTACCCCAAGAAAGATTTCTCATATTCTCCCTGAGCTGACTGGTTTGAACACTGTACATCTCCTCAGTTTGCCACTTCTATTAGGTTTGAAGAATAATCTTACCACACAGGGCTCCTGGAGGCCAAATATGGAAGCATCACACCCAAAACAAGGACAGAAACTGCTGGTGGTTTGGGTTCCTGGTGGGAACAGGGGGGACGGGAGTGGGAGGTCTGGGCTCTCAGCAAGGCGAAGGACTTGCAGGAGGCACAGCCAGAGATTCCCAGAACCACCTGTGGCTACTGAGCCTCCAGCTTGTGGCTGCAATTGGAAAACGTTCAGATTTCAAGACTTTCTCCGGTATTTGTGCCAGGAAACTGGGCTGTATGACTTTCAGAGCTAAATTTAGGATCACAAGTATTTCACATTCCCCAAACACCTTCTATGACAACATCTCAAAACCCTTCATGGGCATTAGCTATTCCTCTTTATCTTCCTTTGAGATGGAAAATAGAAAAGCCACTTTGCTGGCAACAAACAGAGCTCTGAGTGTTGACTTGCTCACGGTCACAGGGGAAAACTGTGATGGAGGCTTGGTATGGGAAAGGAGAAAGCAAACCAGCTTTCCAATGTAAACTGCCTGGTTCCTGCAGTCACAGAAGCATGGCCTGTCACCTGCAGCAGTGCTGCTGGGATTAGGTAGGAATAACATCATCACTACTTCAAAATGATTGGGATAAGGGATTTCTGGTAGCTCTTAGCTGTTTTTTTTTTAAATTTTTCTGGTGTTGGGCACAAGGGGTTCCAGGACAAGAAATCCTTACAGAGACAATACCCTGCCTTTGGAAAAGTGCCTCAGTTCCCACACACCACTCCAAAAAACTTGTGGCAAGAAAGTGGGCAGCTTTAGCACCTAAGCCTCTTAATCTTCAGCGTGGAATGTAGTGCAGGACGGGCAGAGCACCCCAGGGTGCCCTTTGGTTGTGCTCTGCAGGCAGGCAGACCCGTGACAGCATTGTTCAATGCTAGCAAACTCAAACCGGTTTAGACTCTTATGCCTCTGTTATTGTAACTAATTGTTGTGATTATTGTTGCTAAAGGGATTTCAAAAGCCTTACAGAAGCAGATACGGTTGCCCTGGGAAACCTCGTTGGCTTCTTTTGTGTCGATCTGCTTCAGATCTCCTCCCTCTTGCACGGTCCCGTCCTTCCCTCTGCAGGCAGCCTTCTCCCTGCAGCCACGGGGAGGTTTGGGAAGGGCAGGACTGTTCCGTCATTGTCTGCTCCCTCAGCACGGCTGGCAGCGCTCTGGTTCTTGCTCTGCTCCGGCCTCCAGCCATTCCTCCGCTCTCTGGCTGCCCCCTTCCCAGCACTGACCTACCCAATGCAACACCAGCGGCTCGGCACTGGCCACCATGAACGGCAATGTAAACTCACTTCATTTTGCACTCAAATAGATCAGATGGTGTCTGTGTCTAGGGGGTTTGAGGAGCCAGTGGTGTGAGATGAAGGGTGACCCTCCTGTAACCACCATCGATCCACCCGCGGGAGCACCCTTGTCCCTGCCTGCATGCACCAGGCACCAGGGCAGCTCTTCCCCTGGGAAAAGAATAGAGCTACAGCCATACAGAGCTCTCCTTACACACCTGTACCTGAAGCCTTACAGCACTTCTGCTTTGGGAAGAGGACAACCCAGCCAGAACTGTGACAAGGCATGACCTCCACTGCAAATACAGCTCAGGTCCTCGTGCCTTTGTGAACCAGGGTCAAGGGCTGATGCCTGTTGACGCTGACTTTGGGCTGCTCATCTATGAGCATGTGTGAGAGTCCTTTTACAAGGCAATCTTCCCCCTTTTCCCTCCTCCCTCCAGCAGATTTCTCAACTTTAAAGCCTTGTTTACCCTGGAAGAGAGAGAAGCTGCTGGAAGCCAAGCAGTGAGGGCACAGGGGAGCAGGGAGTGTTTGTTGGGAGGGAGTTATGGATGGGAGTGATGTGCCAAGGAAGAAAACTGCTTCCAGGGATCTATATATACGCAGCTCCCTGAGGTGGGGTTACATAGAGGTTCATTCCCGGGCTGCCTGTGGCACTCCCTGGACATCAACAGCCAGAACTGCCTCCAAGCTGCAGCTTTATTTTCAGAGCGTGGCCTTGAGCAGCTGAGACGAGACAGGGTTTGGCTGTGGTCCCTGCGAGCGCAGAGGATGAGCTGCCCGGGGTCACCACAGAGCGGGAGGTTTGCTCGCTGCCGGCCCCAGCTCTGCACAGGGCAGTGCAGTTTCAAGGCTGACAGGGTGCCCTGGAGGGGGGAAGGAGGAGACAAGAGGGGCAATGAAAGATTCCTCCAGCATCTGCTCATCCCCGTCACGCACAGCACACAGCCCTCGTGGGAGCCAGCAATGCTCCAGCTTCCCCTGCTGCATGGCAGTCAGAAGCTGCTTTATTTCTCAGATCCTGGACAAATGAAAAACAGAGTCTTTGTCAGCTGCAAACACAAGTACTTCCCGAAGCCTGAAGCCAGAACATTTTGGCTCTTACAAAATATGTTCTGGCCATGAGGGTCTGAAGAGCATCCCCAAAGCTGCCAGCGATTCCCGGGAAAGCGCGCAAGGCTGGGGGATATTCCGAATGGTCCTGTTGCTAAAGCAGCCCACCCTGACTGGCATCTGTCCCACGTGGGAGCCCCGCTCACCAGCACTGCCTGCAGTTATCCACTGGCTGATCAATAGGTTACAGTCACCCTTGTGTGATGCATTTCCCAGCCCCGGGAGATGCCCCATGAGAATCTATCCAACTGAATAGCTCTTTACCTTTTAATTTTTCTTGTTTTTAAGAAAAATGCCTGTTTGGTTCAAAAATAAATAAATAAACATATAAACCCCAACAAGAAATGTTCCATTCAATTCTTTTTCCTGTGGATTAACGAAATAGAAACAGCACAAAATTTTCCTACAAAATAAAATTGTTTGAAGCTTTGAAAGTCTTCATTTTAATGCCTCACTTTCAGAAGTAAAGATTGCCACGGAATTTTTTGCTTAGGAGTTTCTTCTGAAAAGTAATTATGGTTTTCAAGGGGCCTTTCCCTTCAGTGAATCTCATTGAATAAATATCAATGGCCAAATGCTCACGGGAGACACACAGTCAGCCGAATACACAGTGGGGCTGCACTGATGTCAGGTCTGAGGGGGTGTTCAGGTCCTGCATCCTTCCTTCAGGTCCTCTCAGCAAAGCCAAGCCCAGTAAATGCTGTGGGTCAAAGTGCCTTTTGTTTCTGCAGTTTTGGAACCCAAGGGGAGAAGCGTATTGGGGTGCCAGTTCCCTTTGCACAAAGCCGTGACCTGTGACAGGGGGTGGCCCGTCCTGGGCCACATTCTGCTCTCTGTGAAAATGCAGATTTCCACTTTAGGAAAATCTGTATTGAAATAAAATTAGGAAGCCCCTCCAGTGTGCCCATCTTCTCCAGGATTTCCTGTGCTCTTTTGTTCAGAGGCTGCCTCTAGACTTTCCCTCGGAGCCCAGGTTTTCCCTTAGCTCCGTATATGATTGAGGTGATGGCGCAGGCATCTGCAGATCTGGGGGAAGCTTACATCAAAACCCAGTCATGACTGTGCCTCCCAAGCTCATCTAAACAGCCCCGCACAATTTTTGTCCTTTCAAGGACTCTTCCTCTCTCCAGATTTTCCATCCCTTGGTGATATTTGGACCGAGGGCAGCTTCTTGCATTGCCCGCTGCATTCAGCTGTAGACTTAAGTTGTGGAGGGTTGTCCTGCACTGGTCCAGCCCTGGATCCAGATGGCTGTGGAGCAAGCAGTGAGCTGCACCCCCACGGGATGTTTTGGTGCAGGCAAGAGCCATTCCCCTTTGTTACCTTCCCTCCCACAGCATGCGGGTGTCCTGCATCCTTCCTTCTGTTCTGTTTTACTCCCCTGATGTCCCATTTATCCCTTTGCCTCCCTCAAAATAGAGGATGCTGGTCCTGGGGATCCTCTTCCTGCTGCAACAGCACTGTTGGAGGTGCAGGGAGGGTAATGAAATTATTGAGAACTGCACAACAAACACCAAACCCAGACCGCTGTGCACAAGCAAAATTTTCCAAAACACCTTCCCAACAATGGGGTTTGTGAGCCATGTGAAAATCCAAGTCACCCGTTTCCAAAAAATCTGTGTCTTCAATTGCTAAAAATATTAAGGAAAATCCCAAGCCCAAATAAAAGGCTGGTTTCAGAATAAAGAGAGTGTTTTAGTTTGAAATTAAAACCTGAATGGGGTGGTTTCATAGGCTTAAGATTCATTGCATCCCTGTTGATTGATTAAGCAACAAAAACAACAAACCAGTCATTTTTTTCAGCTGTAAGAATGTACTTTAGGGCATTTATCTTCAACTGGATGCAGTTGGCACTGAGGCAATTGGGAATACCTGCTGCTGTGGGTCAGAGTGAGACCAAATGCTGCTGTTAGAGGCAGCAGACAATGACGTGCCAGAGGCAGCACCAGCCTCTCTGTGCAAGGCAGTGCCTGTGCAACATCCTCACTGCTGAAGGACTCACCTCTGCCCACAGCTGTGCTTATGAGTGGTCCTAAACCCAAGTCTGGCACTGCAAAATACAGGTCTTCATTCAGAAGGTGCAAGCATCTCCTGATCCCTTTGATTTTGATCAGGCTGGAGAGGAGTGGCTGGCTCTGCATCACTGCCCCTTTCAAAAATCAGCCCCTTCTGTCGTGGGTTTAGGACCATAAATTAATACTACAGGTGAAAAAGTGGGGTCTGTGAATGCTGTCTAACTCATGAGGCTGCTATTCGAAGCTAATTTTTCTCTGTGCTTCTAAAACAGTCTTTTACTCAAATAACAGAAGCAGGTCCTAAAATCCACCTCATAACACCACTTAAGCCACAACTGAACCTGAGATCAGGGGTCAAGTACTGAGGACTTAATGTTAAGCACCTCCCAAAATCCCAACAGGGAGCTGACAGATGGAGCATGTGCCGCTTCCCAATGGCTTGCACAAACGGCAAGTAAAAGCTTGTGTTTGTTTGCTTTTTGAGAAGCAACTACTTTCCAGTCCATCCTCAGTCACTGAGAGAGCCCTTAGGGCTGCCCAGTGGCCCTCCCTGCCCTCAGATTTCAGGGAAGGACCAGGGCAGCTTCTCCTACAGGCTTTTGCTTTAGGATAGGGCTAAACAAAGAAGTGTACTCATGTATGCGTCTCACTTTAATGCAAGTAAAACCAGCCAAAATGCAAAAGAAATGCATCCTTAGCACAGCCACAGCAGAGCAAAAAAATCTTCCTGGGCTGGAAGCTTATTTGAAAATCATCTTTTTTTTCCTAGTACTGCTGTCTCCCACAGCAAAGGAACACCCCAAAACTCAAGCACTGCTTTCATGACAGAGTCCTGTGCTCCGGGAGTCCTCCTCCTTCAAAGGCTGATGGCTCCTGCACATGTACCCTGAGCCAGGGACACGTGCCAAGCCTGGCGGGGCTTTAGGATGGGTCCCAGAAGGAGTGGAGCACCTGGGGTGGGGGGATGTGGGTGTGTGTGTGAATGCTGGAAATAAAGAGGGGCCCTGGAGCCCCCTCACCCCAATAAAAGAGAAATGAGACAGGACAGGAGCATCTTTCTTCTTCCCATTCTGCCCTGCCTCCTCAGAGGTAAACAAGGCAGGCAAACGCCTGCGGCAAGGGGAAGCCCCTGGGATTTTCCTTCGGGCTCCCAGGGAGTTCCTGAGTGCAGGATCTGATCCTGGGAAGGGGTGGTTCAAGGGAGCAGAGGAGGGGGTGGTCCCTTCGCGGGCATCTCCCTCGTGCGTGACCACTGGCAAGGGCGAGCGTGTCAGGCAGGGTGAGGAAGTGGCCCTGGCTGCCCTCAGCCCCCCAGGGACAACAGGATGGCAGGTGGGTTTCCCATAAGTGGAGTGGAAAGCTCTTTATTTAACCTGCACCCGCCACCTGCCCTCAGCCCCAGCCTTGCCTTCCTCGGGAGCATGCCAGGGCTACTTTTTTGGCAGGCCCAGCCAAAAGAAATATTTTGCAAGCAAAGGCTCCAGGTAACCCTTTCCTGCCTGGGACTGGCACGCTGCGGAGTGCCGGGGCACCCACCGTGCCGCAGCGTGATGCAACACACAGCCACCCCCACACTGCCCTCAGGGCCACGGAGCAGCCTGCACCCCAAGGAAGCCACGGAGCTGGCTCCTCTGGCTGGGGTCCTGTCCCCTCCCCAGTCCTGCTCCTATCTCGGGAGCCCAGCCCCACCCACCCACTGCCCTCGTGCTACGTCCGCAAAGGATGGAAGAACCCGAGCAAATGACGACAAACAACAGCATTAGGGGTGTGACAGAATGACCGATGATTTAATGCTTCTTGAAGTTTTTTGTTTCCTTCCACAGGGCAATGGTTTTAAAAACAAACAAAACGAGATAAAATAAATTAATTTATGTACACTTTACATACACTGTGTCACGTGGAGCTTTGCAGCAACAGTAACCAGAAATCGTTACAAAATAGAAAGTTACATGGCTGTTGCAGGCCCTCGGCTGCCTGCAACCTTGAAGGTCGTCATCCTGAGCGTGGTTGGCAAAGTGATCATGTAAACATGTTTAGAAGCATTTACGGTGGACAATGGATGGGCCAGCTTCATCGTATTCCTGCTTTGTGATCCACATCTGCTGGAAGGTGGACAGGGAGGCCAGGATAGAGCCACCGATCCAGACAGAGTACTTACGCTCAGGCGGGGCAATGATCTGGAAAACACCAAGAGAGATGAGATCAGTAAACAAGACCCCGCTGTGGGTGGCAGGCACAGGGGTGCGCACAGCCCCACGCGCTCTGCGCAGGGCAGCGAGAGAAGGCTGCTCCCGGGACCTCCGTGCTCCAGCCTTACCTTGATCTTCATCGTGCTGGGGGCCAGGGCTGTGATCTCCTTTTGCATGCGGTCAGCAATACCTGGGTACATGGTGGTACCCCCAGACATGACATTGTTGGCGTACAGGTCCTTCCTGATGTCAATGTCGCACTTCATGATGCTGTTGTAGGTGGTCTCGTGGATACCTGCAGACTCCATACCTGGGGGCAGCAGGGGGAAACAGGCAGGCACAAGTTAAATGCAAAGCAAGAGCTCTGCGTGGTGACTGTGGAGAGAGGAGAGAGCTGTCAGGGGAAGAGAGAGGGAGAGGGATTCACACACCAATGAAGGAAGGCTGGAAGAGGGTTTCTGGGCAGCGGAAACGCTCGTTGCCGATGGTGATGACCTGGCCATCAGGCAGCTCGTAGCTCTTTTCCAGGGAGGAGGAAGAGGCAGCGGTGGCCATCTCGTTCTCAAAGTCCAGAGCCACATAGCACAGCTTCTCCTTGATGTCACGGACAATCTCACGTTCAGCTGTCAGGGGGAAGCAAAGGCATCAGAGTTTGCAGAGGACGAACAGGGAGCGTTTGCACTGCTTCCATAGGTCTGCTGTGGGGGACTCTTGGCCCTCAACCACACGTAAGCTCCCGACAAGGAGAATTTTCAGGGCTTGCAACGGGGTGAGAGCATCTCTGGAGGTGCAAGGGTTGGAGGTGAGAGGGAACTTTTTGGAGGAGGGAATGGCGCTCACCTGTGGTGACAAAGGAATAGCCACGCTCAGTCAGGATCTTCATCAGGTAGTCAGTGAGGTCGCGGCCGGCCAGATCCAAGCGCATGATGGCGTGGGGCAGGGCATACCCTTCATAGATGGGGACATTGTGTGTCACACCATCACCGGAGTCCAGCACGATACCTGAGGAGACAAGAAGCAGCCGTCTGAGAGATGTGGCTCACAGAGGGTCCTGCCCTGGGGGGCAGAGCGCTTGTCAGATGTAGGGGATCAGTCCTGGGCGTCCTTTCTTGGGGAAGAGGGGTCAGGAGGACTTTGCACTCACCAGTGGTACGGCCAGAGGCGTACAGGGACAGCACAGCCTGGATGGCCACATACATGGCAGGGACGTTGAAGGTCTCAAACATGATTTGGGTCATCTTTTCACGGTTGGCTTTGGGGTTAAGGGGGGCCTCAGTGAGCAGAGTGGGGTGCTCCTCTGGGGCGACACGCAGCTCGTTGTAGAAGGTGTGATGCCAGATCTTCTCCATGTCGTCCCAGTTTGTGATGATGCCGTGTTCAATGGGGTACTTCAGGGTCAGGATACCTCTCTTGCTCTGGGCTTCATCTCCTACGTAGGAGTCCTTCTGACCCATACCCACCATGACGCCCTGCAGGGGAGGAAAGCAGGGGCTCAGCAACCTCTCCACGGGCAGCAGCACGGGGCTCCCCAGCAGGACGGGAGGATGCGGAGGGCTGGAAGGCAGCAGGGATCCACAACCACGGCTGTGGCGGGGCGTGCGGGGAGGCTCGGAGGGGGAGTGCGCCGTACCTGATGGCGGGGACGGCCAACGATGGAGGGGAACACGGCCCTGGGGGCATCGTCCCCGGCGAAGCCAGCCTTCACCAGGCCGGAGCCGTTGTCGCACACGAGCGCGGTGGTCTCGTCCTCGTCACACATGGTCTCGGCTGTGTCTGCGGGGGCACAGGGCAGCGGGGCTGAGCCTCACGGCCGGCCGGCAGCCGCGGGCGGT
>VZTA01019074.1:0-33724 GCA_013398855.1 Mohoua ochrocephala | reverse complement strand
CCCAGGGGCAGAAAGGGAGCTGGGAGACAAGAAGTGACAAGGTATATCCCCGGTTTGCAGGGCACACGGTGACAGCCCGTGCAAAAACCACAACTTTACACATCAAGTTAAGCCGTGCATCGTTTCCTTGCTGTGATTTAAAAATGGAAAATAAATGCACGGGATAACATCTGTCAGACAAATGCCTGAAGAGAAGCCCGGTAAAGGATTAGTCCTGGTCTGATCCCAGAAGCCTGACGTAGTCGTGAATGCTGGTGCCATTATGAGTGCCCATTGATGGCCGCTGAGCTCAGCCAGGCAACACAGGAATCCTTCAGCTATCCCTGTGGCTCACCCTTTCCAAAAGGAGTGCGGTCTCACAGGCAAGTCATCTCTGACGAGCTGAAGGTACTATGCAAGTGAAAAGGAACAGTTCATCTCCCTCAGCTATGGGTATTTAAGCAGAGATTCCGTGTGGGACACTTGGAAGATTTTACGGACATTTGGTTTCCAACGGAAAGAAGAGGCAGTAACGCAAGCAGATTTGCAGCCCTGACACTACGTCCATGCAAATCAACCTTCACGATCTTCTCTGAAGGCACAATTGGTCAAGAGCAAATCCTTTGAAAATTTAGGGAGTCAGGTGAGAAGGAAGAAGGAATAGTAGGCTAGAAGCACTGTGCTGTGAAGCGTCTCCTGCGAATGAAGGTATTTCTGCAGGTGACTTCCTCCACTGCAAGGCAGAGCAGACAGCTCAACAGAGAAGCAGACAACTTTTCTTCCCCTCTGTTAAACTTCTGCATCCTTCTGCAGGTTGGAAGCATTCCTCTCTACCTCTTGTAGCCCTCTGCTTCCTTCTGCTATAGATTCTGAAATCCTGTCAAGTTATTGTATTAAAATGTGCTTTTCTCTCATCCTGTTCCTGAACTTGTATTATTCTTCTGTTCTGTCATCAACAAGTGGCAGTACAAAAATCGGAAGCCTGAAAGCACTTAAAGGCAGAGCAGCCACCAAATCTATTTACAGAACTGTAGTGCTTCGTCGTGGTTTCCAAAATGCGGTCGGTTGTGTTGAATCAGAAATCAAGTAACAGAAACCGTAACGTCGCTGAAAGATAAACATCCTTAATCCCGCAATGAAACATGATGCAAGCATGAACCCACTCTATCCCTTCTGTTCCCTTTTATTTTCTCTCTACCCCAATCTAGTTTACAGCAAAGTGCCCAAATGGCAATGTTAAATTCTCCCACTTCTGAGTAAAATATCATTTTCTGCAGGTAGATCTGATGTTTATCTGTATTCACTACATGAATGTGGTTTTTGTCTCGAGTCAGAAAGCAGCTGGAGTTAGTTTCCAGTACAGAGCTGGGCACAAAGAACTCACTATCCACCAGGCATAGCTTCTGAAATTGATCACAAATGACAACTGATAAACTTTACTGCCGCTCTGGCGACAACAAAGGATACAAATGCGTACCTCCTGTATTCTGTGTGCTTTCCATTACTGAGAAAAGAACTATTTAAGAAACAACGTATATCCTTATTCAAGCGGAGCGATCCATCCCCCTTAGGACGTTTGAACCCTCATCTTTTTTGTCACAAGTTTATTTGTTTTTGTTACACTTAGAAACAACCTAGAGCTCTGGCATTTGCCACCTTCCATATGCAGTGGTAAATGAAGGCATCCTCCTGGAGCAGTAATCTGAGACTGGAGATCTGCACCAGCACAGCTTATTACATAATGAAGTGGAGGACAGAGAGGAGGAACAGCCTCGAACCCCAGACTCTTCAAACTTTCCAACAGAACAGCGAACCAGTTCAACATTACCAGTACAAGATCATTAAACATCTGTTTAGACATAGAAGTCATTTTAATGAGGTGTTGTTTAAGTAAACTCATTGCAAGTAGCCTTCTGTTCTGGCAATAGTCAGATGGAAAGCCCTTGTATAAATGCCAAGTGCCTCCCAACCCAGCAGCAGAGCAAAACAGTTGAAAACCCTGCACGGTTCATCCTTTCCCAAAAACCTGGAGGATGCTTTTACACCAACCAGGATAAACGTGACCCAGCAGAGAAGCCAGGCACTTTGAAACAACAGATAAGGGCGATCAGAACCGCTTGCACCTGGAGCAAGCTTTCCAGGGCTTGCCCTGCCACGCCTGACAGAACACACAGATCTGGCCAACAGTCTAGGAAGGGATGAGATAGCCCCAAAGCGTTTTATAGTGGACACTCAATTAAAGAGATTCCTCTTCGAGCAAAATTTAAGAATCTAGGAAAAGTTAAGGCAGAACATATTTTGGCAGGGGCAAGCAATCATTTTTTCCATTAGTCCCTTTCTTCCCAAACCCCGCTAAGTTTATAAACGTGGAAGCACCCTCAAAGTGACATTCAGGCGAACACGTGGAATTCTTCCAAGGCTTTAAACGAGTGGCTCCTTTGAAGCCGTAGCTGGGAGTTACGCTCACACTTCCCAGCCATGCAAGACTGCAGAAGAGCAAAGTTCGCAGCTTAGAACAATCTTAGAAGATGACTGCCAGTGCATTTCTTTCCCATATTAGTTTGAACCTCTCTAGATAAATGTATTCTTCCAAACATGTTCAGACTCTCAGCCCAGCTTACTGTATTAGTACAGGGAGGAGGGGAAGCCACGGAAGGGGAGCTGTGCTTTTAAAACTAGAAACTGGATTCTCTTCAACCAATTTAACTTCTGACCTTCTCAGCTGTTAGATCAAGTTGTTGCAGCAGGCATGGAGCCAGACAAGTAAAACATAAGGGCATGCAAGTTGCTCTGCAGTCAGTTTCTGTCTCTTCAGCTACATGCAAAAGAAAGGTGCAACACATCACATGGCAGTAATTTTTATTGAAAGACTAAATTCTGCTGTCAATCAGAATCGAGAAACGGAATTTATTTTTTTTTATTCCCATGTCAGAGATAACTAAATAGGGCAGTGGGGTTAAAAAGGAAAAATGGAAATTAGTTGTGCCTACCAGCAAAGACCGAGGCATGGAAGTAAGGATGATCATGCTGTACTCCCACACTTTCATAACTGCTTTCGAGGTTTCTCCTGAGCCTGGGCACAAGCAGTTGCTGTGAATGACTGCACGGCGAGCTGCTAATCCCATTTTACATGTATGCTAGAAATAGCTTAAAGGGAAGTTAAACGGATACAACACTAAAATGTTTGGAAAAAGTTTACTCTTAAAGATGTGAACTGAAAGAATCAGAAAGGTATATTTAGTGGACCAGAAGACTTCACACTTCACAGAGAGCTGTGCTTTATTTCTTTCTGTCACAGACAAGCTGAGTGATCAGTGACAAGCCAGTTATCCTTTTTGTGCAAGTAACCTTCAAGGCAAAACTGAAGTTAGCCAGTTTCTACGGCAAAAAGTGCTGTACAAAGAAAGAGTGGAGTTATCTGATAGAATAACCACTTGTTTCTTAAGTAATGTACGCACTCACTCCACATTAATGTGCTCAGTATTTCCTCAGAACTGAAATCACAGCCCCAGTGGTGACGACACAAGTTTCCCACCTTGTGCAGTGGGTCCCTGCATTTCACCCTGTGTGTCTGTGTATCCTTGAGTCTCAGACAGGACACGTACTAATCAAGATACAGAACAAAACAGCAAGTTTATGAAAGGCAAAGAAAAGGAAAACTTTATTTTTATGTTGCCTGAAAACACAACTCTGCCTCCCCTGACGAAAGCATCAATGTCTATACATTTAAGACCACGTACATTACTCATACAGACTTTTTCACAGTTACAACAAAAAACCAAACAATATAAAAAAGTATACATGAATTCAACAGTTCTTTAGAAAAAATATTAAAAAACCCCAGTGAGAATCATGCTTGTCCCTGAACGTAGAGTTCATAGTTTGCTTTTAACACAAACTCGAAGTAAGCATTGTATTTCAAGTTGCCGAGTTCGTTTGCTTGAAGCAAGTCCTTCACCTCTGGTAAATACTCACTTAACTGAACCCCTACAACACAAATCCAGTTATTACAACACTGATAAAAGCACTTTGCATTAGCAGTTAATATCATTTTTAAGTAAACACTTGTGCCTGCCTCAGAACTAAATTACTCTTTTGGAATTGGGAAGCTCTGATTCTATTATACATGTCAAGAAATACAATAAAGCCCAAGTAGCCTGTAAAACAGAGTTAATTTTCTTTTGTCCAGACTTCAGTAATTTAATGATTAAACCTAAAATCCAATTCTTTACATAACACTTCACCAAAATAAAAATAATAATAAATAAAAGAAAGGAAAGAGGAAAGAAACCTCAGTTATACAATAAACTATGTATCAGTTGCAACAGTTCAGCATAGGGTGTGCAAATCTTACAAATGCAGGGAAATTGACAGGATTGAACACAGAACTGGAACTGTTCTGAAGAACTTAACTCTTGTATTTTTCACATGAAGCTTTCTCTGTTCTGGAAAAAGTTCCTATGCAGTAACATTTAAAACAGGCTTTGACTCTCACTTGCTTCCCGCCTCTCCCTCCCTCCTCCAGCTGTAACTTTCATGGCCATAACTTCCTACAGTCAGCTTCAAGTGGAGAATGGGAGGTGTGGGTTTGTGTTTGTTTTTTTTTTTTTTTTTTTTTTTTTTTTTTGTTTTTTTTTTTTTTTTTTTACTTTTAGAGAGGGAAAACAAAAGCAAAAAAACTATTTTGGCTAAAATGGATTAAGTTCTTCCGAGTGACAGTCAATTAGTTATTATCCTGGATCTTACAGAAGATAGATATTTACCTCCAGAAGACCTACTTTACTGCACAGTAAGCAACTGCTAAAAACCTAATCAGTGCCCTACTGAGCAAATAACTTAAGGATACTAAGATTATAACCAAGAAATCTGCTCATCTCTTATCCCCCTGAACAGTTTACAGAGATAGAACTAGCTCCATATAATTTTAACTGTCTAGTGGAATGAATTTTTTATTACTCTGAGAATTTCTTAATGCTACTTTTACATATTAATGTTGATCTTGAACAGCTTTTGAAACAACAATTCCAAGACATTCAATTATATTTAAGTCCACTTTACCTTCTTTCAATAGCTTTTGTAGTATTTTCACAAATATACTATCTTTAGATGCTTCAATTGGATCATCTCTACCATCTGAACAGGACCATCTGCAAGTCAAAGAATAATTTGGGGAGAGAATTGCACAGACAAAATAAAAGGAAAACTAACAAGAAAAAAAAAACCACAGGAAAATTTGATAAATTATCAAAGGTGATTAATACGTGTCCACATGGAAGCATTATGTGCTTGGTTATAGCTCAAAGCAAAAGGTTATTTTCTACCTTGTCTATTAGTCTTTATTACAAGAGTAAAACTGGACTGAAATTGCACTACTATAATGTAGTCTAGTAAGGAGGAGAATAGAAATGTTTCCCGTCTTCTAAACCATTAAAAACCTCAACCAAACAAGATTATTTCTTTGATAAAATAAAAGCATTATCCACTGGGATAAGAACTACCTATTCTCAGTAATTATGTTTTACAACTGAGGTGATGAAAGTGTAGATTTATTTTTTTGGTAGAATAAAGCAAGAGAAGCAATTCTCTAACATGTGAAAAAAAATCGAAATAAAACAAAAATCAAACACTGAGAAAAGAAAGGAAGAAAAAATTTGCAAAATCTAAGTTGCAGGCCTGTAACAGCACACACAGCCACAAAACAAACAGTTTGTCGCCTTTGTGATTAAACATGAAGACTCAGGAATGCCAGTCTCATCTGTGATACACAAAAAATCCCAAACAGATTTTCCTAAGAGGAAGATTGCTTTAAATGACAATTTTTCATCCTTGCGGAGCTTTAGATGTACCAGTTTAAAGTCAACACCAACCTAACTTGTTTTGCTGTGGTTCTAACCTTTCAGTTGTTAAAATTTCCTGTTCCATGTGCTAAGCTGTCAGACAAAACTGGTTCTCATATCACTCCCTCAACTACCACGGGCCAGTGGGACTTGCTTGTAACAGATCTGGACCTGGATCCAGAAGCTATTATTGACAAATCCTCTGTACTTCACTGGTTTTACCCTGGATGTCTCTTCAGCTCCTAAATGTCTAGGATTACATCTTTAATTCTGCTAGGAAGAATGTGAGGAAAGGAGGGAGGGAAGGGGGATTTTCTCCCCTTGGGCACAGAGGAGGATAGTGAGGACACTGGCAGAACATCAGGTGCACCCTCAGCAAGGCTCTCCATCCCACCCAAGAACCTTACCACCATCTGTAGCCCTCAAGCTGGAAACCACAGGGCATCCTTAAAAGCAGGTGCTGTAATACGTCGAATGTTTACTTTTGCACACAGATGAAAGTTAACACTACCTCTCTGTAAGCCTTTGTGAGCCTTGCTGGACTAGAAACTCAGCTGGGACATCAAGTTTTCTACACACTATTCAGTGTAAAGTCTGCATCTCAAATTGCACCTGGTTAGCTGCCAGAGTGGCCAAAATCTTGTCAGCATTATACGTGTTTGAACCCTTAAAATACTGCATTCAAAACCCCGTGCTTGTCCAGGCTAGATAGGTCAGAAACCAGTAACTGGACTGGTGTCATGTAGGAGTTCTGGATTCTTCTGTCTCTAAAATAACGGGAAGGGAAAACACTTGGAATAGTGTGAACCTCTTTCTGCTTATTATTTGTGTTATATGCGGACAGAACTTAAGTCATGCAATTAGGAATTTATTTTCCAGACACCACGGTCCTTTGGAATCTATCCTATGTGTAAGTGTGAATCCAAATGCTGCTTATTTCCATTTTAATCACAAATGGCACAGTGCATTTGGAATGTACTCTCTCCTCATCTTTTCTTCCTTAGGTCCCTCTTGGAACATAGATGGGAGGCAGGGAAGTCAGAAGACTTCTGAAAGTTAGAAAGGAAAGGGAGGAAATGCCATTTGAGTAATTTAACCTGGGAGAGAACAGTATCACTGTTTGATGAGAAGATTCTTGTGACCAACTGGATTCTGCCTGTATTCGGTTTTGACCATCTATAAGAGTGGCTCTTGTAAGCACTATTTAGGCTTTGATCTCTTACAGCCGAGAATGCAGCTTTAACTCAAAAAGGTCATGAACTTTCCAGTGTGGTTCACTGGCAAAACCCAAGTGAAATAAAAGCTTGCATGAACGACCTCTGCCTATGTTACTCTTATTAAAAAGCTTCTACTTGAGGTGCTTCAAAGGAAAAAAAGAAAAAAACAGGTTCAGCATTGGTCACTTCTTTCACCTCAGGAAAGGGCTCAAGAACAAAAGCTGCATGGGTTCATTTCTGTGTCAGGTGCCAGGACTGCATAATAGGTTGCCAGTGAGATAAACCAACAAAGTACTGCAAATCTTTTTTGCTGGGGTTTCACTTTACAAATAAGAATGCATGTTCTGATCAGATACATTATACTTTACTAACCTTATCTTATGCAATTAAATCTTTTGGGTGAATTAGAGAATAGTACGCTAAACTATGGTTCTGGAAAAGCTGTGTCACAGTAACTTATATTTACACTTACCCATCTCTTTGGAGAGCCTTACAGAGAATTTTAAGTTTAAGATCATTTACATCCACTTCTTCTTCCTTCAATTCATATAAGGAGAAAAGACAGGCAAATTAAAATTTTAGGCTTTTTTACAAAGAAATAATCACTCTGTCACACAGATTTCACCAATGAATTTGATTCTTCAATCACCAAACATCATTTTTAACCTATGCTGTTTTAACAGATGATCTGATTGGACTGTTGAAACACCAAACACTGTTTGTTTCCATTTGAAATCATGGATTCAGACTTTCTACATCACCACTCGACTGCTGAAGACCAACTAATACAATTTGTAGAAGGCCACATTTTAAAATACCAACTTGTACAACATTGTATTCTAGGCAAACTTTGTTTTGCCACGTGCTAAATGATGACTGAAGTTAAAGCTCTTTTTTCATTATGGCCAAGCTAGCTAACGTGCATTAGTGTCCACAGTAGGATATGTTTTATGAATATATTAGTAAATGTCTTCAAAGATACACATTTGATTTGAAAGGGGCAGTTTCTTCACTGCACAGAAACTACCACCTCCGATTTGTGCTGAGTGGTTCCATACAAGTTGTCAGAAACTTTAATATCTGTGGGAAAAAAAATTCTAAATCTCACGGGTTTAGAGTAACATTTATTTTATTTAGATGAAAAAAAATTCAGTTGGAAAAAAAGCAGATGGCAAATCTGTGGTTCAAAGCTATTTACATGTTAAAAAGTGGTGACTATCCCACATTACCTCATGACCATCAGTGAAATTGCCAAGAGGGAAGGCACAAGAACTAAACTACTAAAAACAGCTGATCTTTGTCCTGTTTGGAGACAGCCTGTAGGAAAGCAAGGCTCTAAAAAAGAAACTTATAGACTATAAATGGGAAGTGAAGAGTGTAGTTTTTCTTAAATTATCTAAACCACATTTGGCATTAAGTCTCCAGTGACTTAAAAACAAACTGAAAAAACACATCAGGGGTTGCTTTAATTACCATCAATACACTAAGTTAATATGTTAATTAACTACAGATGCACCATCCTAGCTTAAATAATAATCAAAAAGGCTCTAGGTTAGAAATCCTTCAAAAAGTTTTCCTACCTCATCAATATATTCTAGTAGATCAAGTGCTTTCTTGAAGTCATATTCATTGGCTCTTCTGTTCTCATCACATATGAACATCTATGAAATCAGAGATTAACATGGAGAATTATTTTTAGCCTGCAAACTAACGTAACCGGTATCAGGGACAGCCCACTGTGGGAAGACCACCACGTATTTTCTGCTTACATGACCTTCTCATGAAAATATGTCTTGATTCAACCGCTAGTATTTTTATAGTAAGGAATATACTTAAGGTTTTAGAGCAGCATTCCACCTACGTGACAATGGTCTGTGGACAAATGATACTGGACACAAGGCTGCTGGGTTTCAAATTTAAGTGCCATTTAAGGCTGTAACATTCCTGGACTACTGTAGCCAGAGCTCAGATCCACAAATAAGCTCTCCGAATTATTTCGGTAATTAAGCTCAAAGCACTACTTCAGCACATGTGCTGCCTCTCACCCCTTAAAAACAAGTTCCCCCTCAGTATTTCATATCCCTCAATTATAAATTAGTACTTCAAAGGAAAATTAACATTAATGCTCTTTTAATTTACACTTTCTGAGTTTCATTCTTGCATTGCAAGTAGCGAGTATGAACACTGGTTTGACAGCAAGAGAGAATTCAGAAGGAAAACTGTTGTGGTGCCAGCTCTCACCAAGTCCTGACTGACACTTCCTACCCTTCCCTAATCCTACAGATAACCTTACTTAAAGACACAGGTGAGGACTTCACAATCTGCTATTAGCACAGTTTCAGCAGGCTTGTTTACATGTCAGCTTTTGATTTTCCACAGGATTACAAAAAAATATGGAGTTACAAAATTGACACCCAGACGGGCCTGACTTCTTTTACAATGCATTGCTGTTATTCATGGGAGTATTTTTTGTGTGCATCACTGGATAGTAAAAATATGTGGCAAGCAAGACAGAATCAGTAAGGCGACTGGCTACCACCAGAACGGGGTGTGAAAAAGGAGTCAGCACTGTTACTTATCCCAGTACTGGAACAGTTCACATTTTTGTTTCATTACAGGTTGGATTTTTGTAAAAGAAAACGAAAGCAGAAAGACTTCCGGTGCCTCTTTGCAACAGGTGACCAAAAGCCTCTTCCTGTTTCTAGTCCTTCCTTTTTCTATCTTGCAGCATCCTTCTCCACTAAGGTAGAATTGTTTGTTCATTCTGCCTTCCAAGTTCTGCCCTACCGAGAATGTAAAGGAAGGTAAAAACTGTTTCGCATCCAAAAACTGGTTTAGACCAGTAAATCAACTTCTGGCACTGATCTGATTTGCTTTTTGTCGTAGCAGCACTCCAAAGCACACATTGAACAGAAAAAACTAGAATTAAACCCATCATTCTGATGTTTGGTGCTGGTGGAAACTAAGCAAAGTTAAACTAATTCGTACATCAGATCTTTAGGTGCTTAGCAAGTCATGTAAGGGATAAAGGCAGCTGTGACCTTCTAATTTATTTTATCACAAAGGGGCAGAAAACATACTGGAAGTTTACCTGTGTAACGAAGAAAACATGAGGCACTTACATCAATGAGCTGAGATGCAGACAACACTGGCATATCATTGAGGTTCAACTGCTTCTCTGCCAGGAGTTGTTCGGGAAGTGTCTCCTGATGTAACAGAAAGCGCTCCTGCTCTGATATTTCTTGTAGTCATTTAAGGAAATGAATGTTTCATGTTATTAAAATGTAATAATAAATTTTGTGGCACAACAATAACTGTCAAGTCACAACATTATTCAAGCCTACAAGCGTTTGTTATGAAGCATTCTATTTGGACTCTCGTCCATGTTCCCGAAGCACAGAAATACTTCCACTTCAATGCTGCCATCCCAGTGAATTAGTTCTTACTTTTCACTCATGTTCCCAGTGTAATGAAAATAGATAACTCCAATTTTGCCTCAAAACTTCAAAATTAATACGCAGGATTGGACGGAAGCTGTTGCACTGCGCAGGAAAGTAAGCTGGTTGCAACTTTAAGGAGCTGTGCCACAGACTTGTTCCTTCTCAGGAACTGTTCAATTTTTGACTGTTTTATCCTTGCCAGTAGGATCTGCTTTAGGATCAGAAACTTGCTAATCTGAGACATTCAAAATGGAATAATATCAACCCCACTATATGAACCCTGCCCCTTCCCACCAACTTCCATTGCATGGTAGAATAGGGAAAATAATTCTATGGAGCATTTTTTCTGTTTAGAGGAATAAGCAAAATGTGGCAGAAATAATTAGTCTTTCTTTATCAATAGGAAAGTGATACACAAAGAGGTTAAGTTTTAAAAACTACATCATGTGCCACACAGAAATGTGTAGCAGAATAAAGTCCAGAACAAATTTTCAGAGTCCTCTAGTCCATTGAAATAGAGCTTTGATTTTCTCATTTTTCATTTTTAAATCTTCCTATTTAGAGGTGAGATTCTTCACATCAGCATAGGCATTTTCACAGTGATAAAAAACCATATTTAAACTTCAAGATTTCATGCAATGTTTTACAACTTAGAAGACAGACAATACATTATTATTATGAGCTAAAAATAATTTGTAAAACTTACTTAGTTAACATAATTATTACCAGGCTTTTCCAACAGCATTTAAGAACTATTCATTACATAGGTGGATAAATACGCAGATAAACAGCAGTAAGCTTGAGCAGCAACCCTGAGTCCTATTCCAAAGCTTCCCCCTGGTGGCCAGAATCCTTTAACCAGTAGTGCAGAATCGCTTTTTCTCAAACTCGCAGCACGTGTGCTGCACCAACAGTGTTTTCCAAAGGGATACGAATGGCAGAGCAGTGGAACCATTGCATTTGGTAAGGAAGCAGGAGAGATATTTGTACTTTTCCTGTTCACATCATTTCAGATAGAGCACAGTGAAACACTGTCATGGTGACCTTTCTAGATACAGAGAGCAAAACCCTGAGAAAGCATTTCTTGATCCCACCTGTATATATCTGTAATTACATTACTGCACTACGACACAGTTACTGGATTTCCTTGTACAGCCTAACAGCCTCAGGACCTGAGAAGAATTCAAAATCGAAAGCCATTCTATAAATAGGCTCTAAGAAATTAAGTAATTTTTACCTGGCATCTGAAATACAAAATGCAGACTCATTCAGTGTGAATGGTTTACAACTTTCAGCCACTTCTCAAAGTACAAGTGCAGCTTGCTATTTACGCCAGTATTTTACATGTTAGAAAAAGTGGAAAGGTACAATTTTGCCATGTTCGTAGCCCTAACTCACATGTGAAAGTGAATACTGAGGTTACTGCCTCACACTGTCTTCCTTGTGGCTTCCTAAAATGAGCAAAATCATCAGCCCATTTATCCTTACCACACTAAGTTAGTGCTCTCAACATAAAAAACCAACTATCTGCAAAATCAACGGGATTCTAATTCAGTAATTTAATTAGTCTTTTCTTCACTTTGCCCTGCTCTTACTTCTTACCTTCTATTTTCTCTTGCAGGATGTCTTCTGAGAAGTCAGATGCTAGTGCAGCTAATTTGCTCAAGCCAAGAAGTGTTTTCTTCTTTGCGAAATATCGTGTCTCCATATTTGCTAAAGTCTGCAATGTTCTGTGAGCCTAAAATTAATAAAGATGTTAGAAATCAGTTTTATAAATGAGGAACAGAAGGTTAACAGACAAGAGTTTTATCTGAAGTCTCACAGCTATTTATTGTTTGTAATACTATAACCCTTATTTTTAAAAGTTGTCCAATTTGCACAATAAAACTCTGCATTACACTCTTCAGGAAAAGACATAGCTCTCTCTTCCAACAATATATTTAAAAAAAAATCTTTTCAGTACTAATAAAAAAACCTACCTTATTCTCAAAGGATAAATTACAACTTCACACATTGTATCTTTGGGATCTAATTCAATATTTTGCAATAAAAGCCAGGCAAATATGTTTTGACAGAACACATTTGCATGCAGATTGATTTACCTGTTAATTCAGGAATTTGAAAAAACAGAATTGTGTATAACTGCTGCACTAACCAAAACTCAGAGGCAAGAATTTGTTATCAGACAAAGGAACAATTTCTGAGCACTTACTCCAAAATAAACTAAATTAATTAAATTGAATTATGTATTTTAGAATCCTTACCCCCTCTTCAAAGTGCTTTGCTATGACATAGAAAACCTCAGTTGACACAAATGGAATATTACAATATTCCAGAGTGGATTTTGTTTGTTTTGGTTAGGGTTGGCGGGTGGGGCTTTTTTGTTTGTTTAAGAGGGATATGGCATTATGAACCTAGGATTTGCAGTAGGATAAATGGTCCTGTGGTTTGCATGCTTAACAAATGCACATGTGGATTTGAAGGAAGCCATTTTTGATTTGAAATACTTTTAACTGTTAAAAGAAATGCAGAAGGACGGAAAGACTGACCAGCAAGAAGAGAGGACATAACTGGAAAGCCCAGAAGCCAACAAATGATCATGTTTAAAAACAGTGTCACATTAATCTATCCACATACACATTTGCTATTAAAAAATACCTTAAACTATGAATGTAAGCAATATTTTACTTTCATGATACCTTCAAATTCCTTAGTTTTAAGATGTTAATCTTGAAATAGAAGTTTCAGTTTTTCCCTCGCTGGATAATCTTATAATGCTATTGATATTCACTATAAATCTCCAATTCCATCAAAGTAGTGATCATGTAGCCAAACCAAACTTCCTCAGTAAAAAGTACTAGCCACCAACCAGGGATGAAAACCAGCCCTAATTTCCATTACATGGTGCAGTGGCTTCCAGGAGAGATACCACATGGTGCCTGAAGGGAGGCTTTTGGTACTCCATTAATTATCTGCCATCTTTCCCCTAACTCACCTGGATAAGCTGTCTTTTGATGGGGAAGAGTCACAACTAGGTAAGTTACCTACCTGAATATGTACTTGACCTGTTCAACACGTGATATTTCCATTTGGCTGTATTTATGAAACCCTACCTTTTGCAAATCCTGGCTGTTGATGTCATGTAACCAGCTCAGATGTTCATGTGCTTGCAAGAAACTGGCCAGCTGTCCGTGCTGAGCAATAGGCTGAGATAACAGCTTTCCTCGCTTTCCTTTTTCTAGATACCAGCGAAACAGGAAATCTGAAAAGTTCTGAAGATAACAGGAACATGAACAAATTTCAGAAGTTATGTTTCAGTATCCGGTTTGTCTTCTAGGGCAAAGTGCTTTATAAAATACAATTGGTAAGAAAATAGTAAGAAGCTGCTTGATAAAGCCACCCACACAACAAAATACACTGTTGATAAAAAACCCCATCAGAGTCCTGATAGAAAGTGTTTAAAGCATTCATGAGCTCTCTGCAACAGATGCTGATAAACACAGAATCCTTCAATTAAAGCGATGGAAGTGCCAAAAGTAAATTCTTCACGTTAATACACAAGAACAGGAACAGGTATCACATCAATCACGATTCTTCTGGTCTCATTTTCATACCAGTTCCTTTGCCCCCTTTGAAACTCCATGCTTACTATTTCCATTCATAAATAAGTTTTCTTCGGCTGTCACTGTTTTTGAAACATTTCCTCGTACCTACAAGTTAACCTGCAACCTTACTTCTCTCAGGTATTGTTTAAACAAACTCTTTTTTTAAAAGAAAAAGCACCCTATTTTATCCTCAAAAACTTCCATGTGAAATAACTAATCAGGATTTCTGTTTGAGATTTAATTTAGTATTTTCAGGACAATATTAGAGCAATGCTAAATTTTAATTGCATTAACAATTTAAAAAATGAAGTCTGAAGAGGCCATCATGCTGATAGTCTATCCATTAGACTTATCTATTCAGCTCTACATTTGCCACAGTAACTTCTTTTCAGGAAGTCTTACATTTCCCCTTTAAAATAAAGCCTGTGAAGAGGGAAAAAAGAGATAATTTATCCCCTTTGACAGTCAGGCTGAGCATTTAAGATGTACTATTTAAAAAGTTTGCTATAATTTCTATCTATTACTGATACTTCTGGTTTTTGTTATTAGAACAACCTTTCTGTACTCTCTTTACTAGGAAACATGTAGACTGCAGGATCTCTCTTTCCCCAATAGTTGTGGAAAGCTAAACAAACTCCTCTCACCAACTCTCAAACTAAGAACCTCTTGTTCCAGTCCCACACATTTCAAGTAATCTCTACCACTTTTTCCTTAAGCTTTCTAATATTTCAGAAGACTTAGAAGCAGTAGATTTTAACAGACAGTGGAAAAACTGTCCAACAAACAGGTAGGAGGACAATGCAAAAAACCCCAAAGCAACAGCCCTACCTTCCTACTCTTTGTAACTACTTTTATATTTATACATTAATTACTTTTCTATTTATACATTTAACAGTTTAATCTCTTTTGGAAATTATCCTCCGATTTATACTATGTTACTTTAATAAAACAACAGTGTATTGACAACAGCACCTCAGTGAAGAAGTCACAAAATGCTGAAAAATGTTAAGAGTGAGATAACGTGTCTGGGGCACTACAAAGGTCCCATGAAAAGGCACTGCCCATACAGGCAGTACCTTTATTTCTGCTGGTTAGCTTTGCATTCCCAACGAAAATACTCCATTGAATATTTTACAGTGAATATCGCGTTCAATTTTCCACGTTACCCCTGTATGTATACATAAATACATAGGGATTTAAAAAAAAAGGGAAGAACTCCAGAAAGAAATAATAAATTTCGCAACATTTCCAGTGCAAACTTATTTAAAACACTGTCTAAAGGAAATAGAAGAGACTTGCCTGATCTGCAAACTGAGTCATGTAGCGTTGTAATCTGGCCTGGTTGTCTGTCTGCTCACACATTTGCACCAGGATATCAAAGTCGCAGTACTTCTCTGCTAAAGCAGCTGCCAACTGGTACTGCCCCAGGGAAACTAAGTAACCAAGAAAAAAGAAGTTTTATCAAACAGGCTCATCTTCGTCTGAGACCAGAAAAATGAAAACAAGTTTCAAGTGTTGCCATCGAGGAGATACTCACACATTCCCAAAGGAACATTCCCCTACTGCATACATCTCCTGTGCACACGCAAAATTCACAGACCCACCACCTCTGTCCCACAGCACAAGAGGAAAGAAGGGAATACTAAATGGCACCATGTCTTCCATTTCCTCTGGAAGTCAGTATCATCTGCTATTTGCACTGGGGGAAGGAATCCCTCCCGTGACTTAACATCTATAATAACAGCCACTTAAATACACAAAGCAAAAAAGCAGCAGCCAAAGGATTTTGAAAAAGAATAGGGCAAATAAAGACAATTTGGCTTGTATTAAAAAGTTACTACTTAGAATCTTTCTTTTCATTCAGTTAAATATGTAAGAGTTGGCAGTAGACTCAGTTTTGATTGTAAGGAAATATGAACCTTAAATTGAACAGAATGATACAAAATGTATTTATAAGCTAACAGAGCCCATGAATGTCAGGAAAATGAACAATGATAATTTAAGAGACTTTTTTTGAGAATGCTCAAAAATTATCATTAGATTGTTCTACTTGTATCATTTGCATTAGTTAAAAAAAAATTAAACTTTCCAAAGTTACTAAAATGCATTTACACCAAGTTATTTCCATTTTAAAAGGGAGCTTTTCTGTCACTTACTCATTCAAGACCTGACCGCATTGGATACGATTATTAAATAATCGATATTCAAAAAGTAACTATTCCCTGATAAATACTAAGCAAGCTTTTGAGGCATATAAGTTTATCTTAACTTGCAACAATGTAAACATCTAGAAATCCATTTACAGGCTACTTTTAGCCAGGCACAAGAAGATAAAATCCTGCCAGAAAAATATAACCAGTTAGCAGAAGAAAAAAATTCAAGCAGACACGTGTCTCACAGGAGGTATGCACATGGAACGCAGTCCTGGATGCAAACTCGTAATCTGCTTTTATTTTGTAATTATCTCATTAAATCATGAAACCAGTCACGTGTACTCTGAAAGCAAATGGGTAAAGCAAGCAGAATTCATACACAGATGCCATTTACTCTGTCGAATCTGTGTAATTTCCTCATCGAATGGACCACTTGATCTTTGCGTTAAAGAACACGGAGAGCACTTACGGAGAGGGGACAAGAGCTCGGATCTTTTCTGGACGTATTCCATTTCCACGCTGCTGTAGCGCTCCTGATCGGCCAGGCGATCCACAGACTTCAGCTGAGCAACATAGCCATCCAGGAAACAATCCAGGAGGGCCACCAGCTGCTCGGCCACAATGCTGCGGAGGCTGCTGTCCACCTGGGGATACACCACCTTCAGAATGATCCCGTGCTGACGCGTTATTGCCGCACGGAGGCCACTGGATGCTTGGGAAAACAACACAGGGAACGTTAAAGCGACAATCCAACCACCACAGCAATCTACGGCAAAGCGTAAGAAAAACATTACTATGTATAAATTAAAAAAAAATACAAGGAATAAAAGCTAATAAATGTTTTCATTTTGAAAATCATAGTAATAGCATTATTGATCCACACCCCCAAAAAGCAACTACTCCCATCCACTTTTACATATTGAACTGGGCCAAGACGTGGTAAACAAAAAACCTGAACGACACAGATCTGTGCTGTCAACTACCAGCATCAGCTCTTTTTCCAGAAGAAAACAATTACTTGCACTGTTTTTAAGCAAAGTAAGAGAATACACACAAGGAAAAGGCAACTTCTGTTAACCTGATTTAAATACTTGAATGTAGTCATCAAAACACAAGATGAAAAGAGTTTGTATGGGTCCTGCTATTCACAAGGCTTTCGTATTGGATGCACTAAACAAATGTGTTTTACATGTAAAGGCTACAAGGAAGCTTGAGCACCAACCGGAAAGTGCTTGCTTCTGAAAACATTTGTTCTGATAGTTTTTCACGCTATTAAACCATCAAAACAAAACGTATCTATGCAAGTAGAGAATCACCAGTCCTTTCAAAACAGTTATAGATCACATTTTATGATTTATTTTAATGTTATGTACCCCACAGATCTGCCAACCAGAACCAAGGCATTAAAAAAATTATAAAAATTCTAAAATCAATTTTGTTTCCCAAACTTGAGGTTTTATAGCCAAATTTGCAATGCAAGTTTTAAAAAAAAATTTTAAAAAATTATCAGCAATACTGGACAAACTAAGTGTTCATTGATTCATCCCATTTCATTCCCCAAATGAAAACTTCATTTTCACTTACCCTTACTGACAGCCCTGTAGAAGACTTCAATAGTAAGTTTAAAATTCAGACTGAAATTCATGTCTTGGGAAACTTAGGAACATGTAATAGCAGTTTCTCACCTGTCCATGGAATATATTCAGGTTCCCTTTCTGGAAGCTCTCCTGTTTTATACAAAGAGGCTCTAGACTGACGATACTGACAGGCAACTTGTAGCATATCCTATTTAAAGGCAAAGATGTGAGTACTTTAAAGACTACCTCAGTACGCACAGACCATAAAAGATGTTGTCTTTTATAATTCTGTAATGTTCTTTTAATATCCCCATTCTTTCTACACCACTTTCTCAGTTGAACAGAAGGGGACACACTGACTGAGCAAGAAACCTCAGGCTCAAACACAAGCTCTTCACTCTTCGCTACATATTCAGGACTTCACAACTTCCAACAAAGCTGCAACTTCTCAAATTATCTTTAACAGTGGCTCAGGAGGAAAAGGAATGTCCCTAATTCTGCCCAAGGCTGTCTTTCCCTTCCTACTGTATTTGGACACGTGAAAAGCATATTCACTTTTCTTCTCACGTCAGTAACTTGGATGTGCTGCACTCAACTTGTTCTGTGCTCTTCAATGTTTATCTTCCCCTCCCACAAAACATCTTGGTTAATGCAGTTCTGTACCTTAATGATGTTGTTCACATTGACAACTATCTGGGCCCACTCAATTGAGTCAATAGGCATATCTTTCAGGATTTGTTCCTCCTCTTCTAATAAGCATTCAAAGATGGAATCTATCTGGGATACCTTGAAGACAGAAAGAAAAGTTACACTGAACACAAACATGTCCACCATCAGCAGATACCTGAAAGCCAAATTAAGAGCTGTATAGAAAAATACGCACATTACTAAAAACAACATAAATAGCCAAAAATATTAAAAGGTATCAAGTACCCTAATGGATAATGAAATCACCAGCTTATGGTTCATACAACAGTCAAGACTACAAAAAATGCCTTCTTTCTAGACTTAAATCTGAAACGAAAAAAAATAAATTCCTCATTTTTGAAGGCAACTCCATACACTTTCATTAAGCATATTCCTCCATCATCTTCTGGAGTATTTGGCAGCAGAATCTTTGTCAGATAAAGTATACTGGATAACACGTCTGCTTTAAAATAGCAGACGACTATTCTATTTTCTTTTATATTTATTACTCTCCCTTAGCAACTATTGTTCTCCACAGTGAAAAACTTCCTAAGCATAAATGTTTTGTGCATAGTTCTTCTCAAGAAGGAAGAAAGAAAGAAAGACAGAGCACTTGACTGGAATGCGGCATAAACTGAGAACTAACTGAGCTTGACTAATGTTAGACAGGACAAAAATTATAAGAGACTGAATAAATATAATTTCATCCAAGACAGCCCATCAAAGCAGCTCTCCTATCTGGAAAGCTTCATACTCTTCAGTTCATCCCTTAAAAATTATAATTTAGCATACATCTTCTTATGTGTCAGAGAATTTCAGTTGTCTTTTTCATTGCTTATCCATGTTGGGTAGTTGGAAATTGTAACAACTTCACTTCTGCTAAATGAAATTTGTCAGAATTCACTTTTCAGCTGCAGACACAAAAAAGTCCATACACTAAGATGAGGAAAATACTACCCCACCATCCCTATTTAAAGGGTAGTTGTGTAAAGTTGAATTGATTTTTACAGTTTTACAGGGAAAAGTTTCGAAGTACATTTCAAAGCACTGTAACATTTACTACACGCAACGCTATACAGTAATTCAGGAATGACAGGTTTCTTACCTCCCTGAAGAACACATCAGCAGGGGTAAGGCTTGGTGGAACATCACACTCCCTTTTGTTTAACGCAATCAGGATAGCAGCATTCACCAGATCAGGCAGCCTGGAGTGGTGATTCTTGAGAACAATAGCTGCTGCCAGCTTCTCTGCGTGCTCACAGAGCAGCAGCCGAGTGGCCATCGGCATCCCTCGCACTGGAAAGCTGCCCAGACGTTCAAATGCACCAACCTTTCATTAAAAAAAAAACAAACCCAAAACAAAACACCCCATGCACTTTAAACAGTGTTCTAGAAGAATCAAGACAAAGTAATAATCTGTGTGTGCTGATACCAAAAGAACAGTAGAACTTACCTGATGAAGAAACTCAATGAAGAAGGAGTGTGCTTTAGTCTTATCCTCTAGCTGATGAAGAAGAATGAGAGATGTGTTGCTGAAACCAGCTGCTTCTAAAAAAAAGCAAAATCTTAGATCAGAGCACTTGATATCTTCATTTCTGGATAACTATGTTTTTTGCCTCTGAGGTGACCTCATCTGTCCATTTTTTTAGTGGTACCGCACTGGTACTTTTTACAGTATATGCACACGCATTTATATACTGCTTACCGTGCTCTTTTTAATCTGTTTTTTAAACTCTACCATAGCTGAAGTAAAGCTTTTAGAAGAAATAAAATATCTTTAGATCAGTACTATTCTGAAGCACTCAATGTATTATGCTGCTAAAAAAGCAGCTCATGAGCATATTCTCGTTTTAATAGGATTCAGACTCAGATTTTTATCCTGATGGTGGACTAGCTATTGCTAAATTTATTATGCCCTAGACCACAGCTACTAGAAACTACAGTGTTAACATGCATTCAGATCCAATTGACTCTGCATCCAGATTTTTTGTATATTCTAAGTCTACTTAGAATATCAAGATAAAAAACCTGGAAGAACTATCACTGAGCAAAATTAGCAAGACGATTTCTAAGAAGCTATCAATTTTCACTTCTGGCTTTAGTCAAGAATAAACACAGATAGGCTGCCAAATTAAAAATAAAGTTGATTCCAGAAATAACGAGGATCTGATGCCTGACAATTTCCAACTGGCTGCCACACAGAAACAACAACAGGAAACACCATCCATCTGTAACTATTTACATGAACTTTCAAATTAAGCCTCTACTCTGTAACTGGCAACTACTGCCTATAGGTCCTGGGGCCACTTTCAAATTAAAACTTGTTAGAGACACCAAAGCATGAACAAAGAAGTTTCTTGCTGAAAACATGTCTGCTTTAATCCTTTATGTACAACAAATACTCGTAAATCAATTTCTCTAGTCCTCTCTCAGGCAGACATAAATACCAAAGCCCCAGAGGAATACGAGTTCACTCTACCCAGGATCCAAGGTGACCAGAAGCTGTGCAGTCACACTGACAAAAGGGCTAAGAATGAACAAATAGGCTCTCTTAACACATCTATTTTTTTCTAAATGATTCAAAACTACACAAGGAATCATGGAAATACTAAAGTGACACCACTTGATCCTTGCACAAAGTACTCTTCTCAGAAATATGTTTTCTTTGCTGTTTGTGTTTACTACATGAAGTCAAGAACTAATCACAGCAGACAGCAAGTTTATCTGGTAGTATCAAAAGATGCATCTTTAAGTCTTTCTGGAAATGTATCTAGTGGCGGTAGAGGGCAAGAGACACCTATGACTTCTTTGCAAAGCTTAAAGTATAATGTTATCTAGACTATTATAGATACTATGTCAGAAAAAAACCCCAAAAAGCTCAAAAACCAACACATTGCATCTACCTTCAGGTACAGATTCAGCCCATCTTGGATCAGAGGCAGGGTAGTCATCCATTAAGTCCACACTGATCTGAGTCACTGCCCTATCCAGTTCAGCATCAGAATCCAGATCTGCGTTACTTGGAAAGAGCTCAATTACCATGCTTTGTGCATTGACTATATCTTTCCTGAAATAAATGAAACAAAGTATGTTAAATAAAATCAACAGACAGGATTACAGAAGAAAGAACCCCTCAGTTAACAGGATTTTCTGATACACTTTTTCAATTATATAGATCTTTCCATTATATACATCTATATACAGCTTTCGATTATATACATCAAACATTGCTTGCACTCTCTCTAAACTACCTGTGGATAAAAGGTATTCAAATTCTTTAAAAGCAAGTAGGCTGCACAACTTATAAACCAAAACAGCACAGGCCAGGAGCCAAGGCACACTTTATTTTATTACCTCTATTATTATTATTATTATTTAAGAGAAAAGACTCATCACACAGAGTCTGGATGTGTCTGGTAGCTAAGTCACTAAATTGCTATTGCTTACTTTAAAATTTTCTCATTTTCTCAATCACTCCCACTAATGGCAATAGAGAGGAAGCTTGTAAAGGCTCCCAGGAAAATACTTCAGCAAATATAATGCATTATTTTTATTTCCTATAATTTCAAAGAATCCTCTCATTCATATCAATAAGTAGAAGAGCAAGAAGCAACCAAACATAGACCTCCACGGTATGAAGTTGTACTTCTATGTAAGAATTATGCAATATACACAACACCCAGAGATTTGATTTTGTGACTAAAAAATTACAGTACTCTGACTGAGAAGGGGTGATTCCAATACAGGAAGTATTTAAATTTTTCATGAAACTTTCAGTTTGAACACTTACATGATCAAGATGTCTACAAATTACAAAAAAACCCAACAAACCCAGCAGGGCATCCAGAAATTGCACAAAGGATACTTTTAAAAACTGGAATATACTGGATCTCCCATTAGAAAAGAAAGTCCCATCTTTACTACCCAGCAGGATGTGTTTCTAAGGAAATTACATGGGACCTTATTAGCTCCTTCAAATCATGAAGTGCCCTCAGAAAGGGTCAACTTGCTCTTTCCACAGAACTTCCTATTCCCTATAAAGACCACTAGGTCTGTAAAGCTGCCAGTGCTCACTGTACAGCCAGTGGACTTTACACTTCCAGTGGTTGCACAACCTTCCATTATTTGGTCTGCATCAACTCACTGCCCATCTGGACAGGCCAATGCCACATCTGTTCCGTGGAAGATTGCTCCAATTATTTTACCATACTATTTTTTTATGGAAAAAAACCCCAGAATAACTACTATACACATAAAATCATTATTTTCTTCTGGTTTTATAAACATAACCCAGATTTTTATCAAAATAACTTTCAACTTTCATACGGTTTCACACTGTTTTCCTTACTACCTCCCACTTTCTTCTGTTTCCAACCCCCTTGTACACATCCTCAATGACATGTTTGTTAACTGTGCTCTCAGACCACAGCTATTCCAGCCATCTTCAGCAGTACTTCTGTTTAATGGCACTTCTGAATACACGCAGAATTTGTCTAAATTCTGTGCCTGTTTACAGATCTTGTATTGGTATCCTTTATTCTCTGCGCCTAATCCCCTTCATTACCTTTTACCTCACATGAAGCTCTATGTCAAAAGCACTCCTACCTCCTGTTATCTTAAACCTGTTCTTTCTAAGTTTTAAGACTCTTTAAGGTGATTAATCCTAAGAGGGTTTGTTTTGTTTTTTAAATACATAAATATTGTAAACAATCCCCTCTGAATATAGTTAATTTACAGATCTGTTTGCCTTCTTTTTTCTCCTTTTCCTCCTTTGTTTACATCACTCATCTCAACATCAAACCTTTCAGGAGCATCGCATGCCTCCCCACAGTCCAACTGCTTTAATCAGGATAGTTTGACAAACAGGGTATTTTTTTCCACTCACTCTTCCATATTAGCCCATCTAAAAAACCAATATCATCCTGCCCATGGTCTACCATACCAGTTAATCTTCATGGTCATAAGCATATTCAAAAGTATTACTCAAAAGAGCTAGGCAAATAAAAATGATGATGAAAAAAAAGAAACACCACTTACTAAAGAATAAAGAAGTCAAAATGAAAGTTGAAAGTTGTTTCACTGGCACAAACATACCCACAGAATTTACCCAGAGTAAGTGACAAATCATTGAGATTACAGAAATCTGCTCCTTTCTAGCACATATCCTTTCTTCCCTAGCCCAAGGCGTATTTAACACTTTCCTAATAAAGATGGGTGTCATTAAAACAGCTACAACTAAAATAGCACAGGAGTACCCTAACCAAGACAATCTCTTACTCAAATATCAGAGTGTCTTCAAAAACAGCAAACAAAGTCTCAAAAACAAAGTGCAATTTCTACCTGCAGTACTGCAGAAAAGCAGCTTTCAGTAATTTGGTCTTATCTTCTTGAGCTATGATTTCTAGCCTACCGGTTGCATCAAATGCAGGACTCTGAAAACGCAAAATAAAAACTTCAGCTGAAAGACAAATATTAATCTTCATTATGAAATGAAAACAATTTTTTTAAGTAGTAACGACACAGATTTAAAATAAAATCACCACCTGGAAGCAGTTGTGTTTATTAAGTCAAACATAAGCCTCTAAGATACGATACAATGAAAGTCACACAGAGGTTTGACCAAAATTCACACCATCTGCAAAGGAACTTATACCAATTCATTCTGCCCATCAGATTTTTTAATGATAATTATTTGAAGATTCAAACCCACCATTCTTGACAGAATTTAAAAGGTATTCCTGAGTACCATCATCCACAAAAACAGTCTAACTGCAGACAAACTAGAGACTAGTTCGTTAAGAAAAACACAGTTCCATCTCAGCAGTCACACAAAGGCCTTCCTCTAAAGTACTAGTTAATAATAACAACTGATTACAGTGTTATATCAGGCCTAGTGACAGACAGCAACACACCTACAGGGAAAAAAATGCAAATGTCATGGAAACCTCACATGTGAAACAAAGCAAAACGAAAAAAGCTACCCAAACTGGCAGATGTAAGAATTTTTGCGTTTTGAAAATTGCCTTCATTACAAGTGTTTGAGTCTCTATTTAAAAAAAAAAACTTTAAAATCCAAACAAGCCAGGATTTCCACTGTGAAAATTCAAAAATTCGAATAAAAAACCACTTTATTTGTACCCTGTTTTCAACCAGGCAAGCAAATAACCATTACCTCACTTCTTGGTCCAGCAATAGAAGAGGACAGGGCATCTTCAAGGTCTTCAGGAAGCACAGAAATATTTTCCCTGGACAAGATGGTGAGAAGTCCACTTTTTTTGGCAAAGAAGATAGGAAGGCTATTACAGGAACCTGCTCCTAAAATACTATCTCCTAAAATGAAGAGAGGAAAAAAAAAAAGCAAGCACATAAACACCATTTTATTTTAAAACCAAAACGTGACAGTTTCATAGACAATTATTGACTTCTGTCATTAACCAACCAACAGTAATTAACAACTGCACCTGACTTAGAAAAATTGTGGAACTATTTGCTACTCCAGATTGTAGACTTCCAGACACTGCTAGTGTTTAAAGAAAAAAAAAAAAAAGGAAGAAAAGAGAAGAAAAGAAGAAAAAAATTCAACCTTCAGTTAATTCAAATTCTACCTAAGGACCGATGTTCCTGCCCTACTTGAAAACACCTCTGAAGGTCACAGATGACACACTTAGAGACATCTGACACTGAGTTAACTTCAAGGGAAAAAAAATTCAAACAACCCACAGTGAATGTTAGGGGAAAAAAAAACCCAAGGAGAAAGCTCCACAAGCAAAACCCCCATCCTTTCATATACCAAGAACAGGGATCTGCTTCATTTTCATTTGAAACACTGTAGAGTAACAACACTGGATACGTCACATCAGCACTTCTCCATACACTCATGAGAAATTCCCAACTTGAAACATTTAATAAAGGAGCACAAGTATGATACTGCTCCCTGAGATATCTAAACACTATAAAAATAAACAGTTAGAAGGTACCAACGAAATGTGATTCCCCTCCCCAGCAAGTTACCTTGTATGCCAAATATGATTTTCTCCTGTGGTAAGGAAATTCTGCCAGTTCCAGTGGAACAAGCAAACACTTCATCTTCCTTATAAAGGTAAGCAGCATGGCTGAAGTAATCTGGGACTACCAGGCAGCACAGCACTTCATCTTCTGACTGGAAAGTGTTAAATACGAACAATATCACATATATAATCAATACTTTAAACATCTAAAATTTCAAATGCTAATCCAAGCTGCCAGAACTTGTTTTAATTTTTAACAATGAGATATGGATGTAACTTACAACCTAAAAAACCAAACAAAATTGCTTTTAATTTGCCCTAAAATTTTGGATCTTGGGGGTTTTTTTCCCCTTCAGTAACCATTATATTCTTGTTAATTTCACGTGGAGAGATAAGTAAACAGATCAATTATTCTACAGTTTTCACACCCTTCTTCCATCTTTAAGTTGCCATTACAGGCAATGGCGAGAGGGGAAAGAGTGCAAGAAGTTTACCAAAGCAATCTAATGCCCAAATTTATGCTTCCAGAAGACACAGCACAGACACGGTATTCTACAGGCAACCAACGTGTCCTCCCCTCCCAGCAAGCCAGTTGCCTAGCAAGGACTAAAACACAGGTCTCTTAATTCCTTGTTCTGCAACAAGAGTCTCAGAGTTTGAGATCTGCTCTAAATGGATTGCAAGAGCATACAATAAAATCCCTCTGCAGAAACTTTCACAGGCAGCACAAAAATTAAAATAAATCAGTAGGAGTCAGACTTATTTTTGAGGGTTTTATCTTACACCTTAAAATGCAAAGCCTAAACTTTACATACAGTTAGTACTAAACAGTAAGAGATGCTGGTACACATTTTCCTCGGAGTATCACAACTACATACTTCCAAGAGAAACTGATTTTCCTTTAGACAAAAATCTGACACATGATTTATGTACAGGAACACTCTGAAACACTGAGCTTTCTTAAGTCAGTATCAGAACCTCCATTAGCATACCTGAAAAGATGGATTATACTGTGTGACCTCCACAACAACATCATCAGACATCTGGTAGCCTTTATCTTCTACTGTTATCAGAGTGTAGTAGACAAGACATGGATGATCTCCAGGATGCCATGCTGCAGCAAGTATGACCAGTCCATCACTATTCAACAACAGACATCACACCATTGAGAGATGATTATTATATATTTTACTTGCTCAAACACTACCACTACCACTCAAAAAAAAAGGGCATCTAAGTACAATCTCAACTAAATATTTTCCCGTATTTTATTTTTTTAGAAAGAAAAACTATACTATTTGTTCTTCCAAGCTACTTTATTAACAGCATTCATATTGCAGTACAAAACTGAACCAAAGCAGTTGTAATTTTATGTAATTAAATCAAATGCAAGAGATATGGAATTCTCTGCATCTGCCGCAACAAGTTACAGTTGCTTATTTTTTGTCTTTGTAAAATCAAGACAAAACAAATACACAAACCTGATAAAATGACACTAAAAAAAGTGAAGGGAATTATTATCAGGTAAAGGATTTGTAATGCCTAAAAAGATAATGATAGCATGAAATATATAAGCACCTAATATAAGGTGCTTATTTCATCAACAGTGCCACTCCAGTAATATTAAATTGCAATTACTTCCATGAAGTTTTTGAAGGAAAACAGAAGAGATTTATCTCACTAATGAAAGCCTTACCAGATGCAAGTGTACTTCCTTACCGATTCTGCTGCAAATCCATGTATTGTATATTTACTCCTCCTTTAATATCTTCATAGTTACTTTCAGATCCCTAAAAAAAGAAATACATCTGTTGTGTAACTGTATATAAACAGGCTATCAATTAAAACCAACACACTACCCGCTTCCAGCTGGGCTGGCTCTTACCCAAATTGCATCTGTAATATGTTCTTTCAGGATTCTGTTGATATCCCAGCTGAGAATGTAACGTTCTGATGAATCATCAATCTCCCATTTGTTTAGATTTGAACTTGTGAGCATGTAAAAGCTTGATCTCTCTCTATCCCAAAGAACACTAGAAATCTGCATTTAAAAAATGAAAAAGCTAAAAAGGTTAAAGCAAAGCCTTAATATTTGGATAGAATAATCTAAACCACTCACAGTCCACAAAAAGAGTCACTTCCTTGGGCAATCTACACGAGCTGCATTCAAGATGAGCATTATGGCAACTTCCAAGAGAAGTCTTATTTTACAGATAAAAGAACATCTATACTAAATACATTTCTCATACTTTCTGCCAGCTTCTGTGGAGTTCATTGACAAAACTCAACCCAATCATCAACCCTTGGCAGTGCTAAATCAGAAAAGAAGAATTACAGGCTGGTTTCTTCAAGTAGCAATGAGGCTATCACTAGAAAGGGGTAGGATATGCAACCATGGCATATTCCCCAGGAAGGACCTCTATTCCAAAGTCTCCTTTTATTCAGAGCTAAAGAGTAAGCCAGCATTTGCCTTCACAAAACATACAGATTTATTTGGTTTCTGCCTTTGATTCAAACTTCAAAGAAATATAAGTAACATAAATGAACTGAGTCCTGTCTTTTTTTGTCATCACACATCCTTATACAATCTTTTCTTTTCCCTTTCTTAAACACAGAGGCTAGAAATTGCAGAGAGAAATTAAAGAAGATGAATGCTTCTCAAGCTTACCACAGCATCACTTCCAGGAGACAATATACCGAGGAGAGAAGAAACCTTTCTACCAATTCCAGAAAACATCCCCTGCCCCTGTGGCAGGGCATGCTGATGAATCTTGCCAGAACTATCAGGTATCAACCGGACTAGCTGACCTCTGGAAGATGACAAAATAAAGCTTCCTCCCTACCAAAAAGAGAAAGCAATTACATTAAAAAAAAAAAAATCACATTCTTGAAAATTCTATTGTCAGCTAAAATTCTTTATGTCAGCTCATACGGGTAAACGCTGAGCAAGACACAAGGCATCCTTAGAAAAAGACAAACAGAACCAATCTCTCAGATAATCCTTGGAATCTAATGATGAAAAATAGTGCTACCTTCATGACATTTATTGCAGATTTAGGACTGATAAAGTTGAGCATGTGTTTCCACCTTTAAATTAGGAATAAAACCCGTATTTTAATACAAATCATACTGGTTTACCTTTACTGCTGTGAGGAAACTGCACAGAGAGCCTCCAAAGTCTGTGAAAGTGTCTGTATAGGATCCTTCATGTGCAAGATTGGGCCAGTAGCGCACAGAACCTTCACTGGTAGCAACCATTATTGCCAGAGACTTGAAATGAAAAAGTAATTAACAGAACAGGAAAGATAATAATAGTAATCATCATCATCAGACTGCAGCTTTAACTAAAACATGTCATTTTACATATCAAGACTGTGGGTGACAAAGACATGAGAAAGTAGTAAATACATATGGATGCACACTGACAAACCTGGAATGAATCACAAAAACATTCTGCAGCACAACTTAATTCGTGCAGGGAATGTTATACTTGCTTATTTTGCTATTGAATATTTTCTACTGGTTCTTGTTCCTGATAATTCAGGGTCTGCTACAGAAACGCAACCCAAACTTACAGTTGAAAAACAGAAAAGAGTCTGGGGAGAACTTCAGATGCCAAGAGTTAAAAGCTACTATGGAAGACTTCAAATGCAGAGTATAATTTAACAAAGAAACTGCTCTAGTGTCTTTAAGAGAAATACCAAATCACATGGTGGCTCTTCTCTTCAAAGGCATAGGCCTACAGTGTAACTCAGGAAATCAGATACCAAATTTAAAGCATGAAGCAGAAGACTGTTCAGGTAGAGATTTAGAGAAAAGCATTGTACTTAATACACTGCTTGTTTAAAAAAAAAATCACAGAACAATAGAAGAACTGTAGCTGGGAGTTGTTATTGAGTTCCTTGGAATTTTCTAACCAATTTTTTACTAGACACTGACTTTCAGTTCACAAGCTAAAGAAAGATGAAATTTAAAAATATAATAAATAAAAATATTGGGTTTAGGTGTATTACTTCCTCTTAAACTTCTTTGGCTATGACTAAGTCAGAACACTTCAGGTTTTATGAGATAATCCCAAAATACTAAGATCGCTTTTTATCAGCTGGAAGTGTAATGCAACAACAAATCAAAAGAAATGAACCTATTACATATTCTGTGCTGCTGCTTACTTCAAGGACAACTTCTTAGCTAGTTTTATTAGAGCATCACATACATTAACTGAAATCTACACCCAAGCTGAAAAGGAGAGGTTCTTTTCATGAACGATAGGAACAGGCACATTAACACACTTTCAGAACACAACTGATCTTTGAATCTTGCCCTCCAGCACAGTAACTTACAAAGAGCCACTCAGTCAAGACAGATTAAATCTGTCCTTCCAGTGTCAGCTTCCTTAGAAAGGCCAGCCAAGGGAGGGTGCTGGTGTTTGCCTCTCATCTATGGATACTGGGAATTAATCCACTGAACAATGTTTTCAGCCAACACTTAAAATGCACTTGGTCAGACTCCATTTTTGATTGCCTTGGTGTTGTTAACACAACATCTCTCAGTTTACTGTATTTTTGTTTGTTACAAAAGCATTTCAAGTAACCCTTAGGAAAACTATTATTTAATCCGATCCTATAAGATGCACATGGTGCAATTTAAAAAGACTAGCAGAATTTTGTTTACTTCAAAGGTATTTATTGCCAACTGTCAATCCTGACCTTTTGAATAGATAGCATACCCCCAAACGTTTTCAAATACTTTGAATATATCCTTTTGATTAAAAAAAAAGGATATATTCAAAGTTATTCTTTGAATATATATATCACCTATTCCAAGGTGCTTTTAAACACTAAAATTTAAAATTTGATCACCTGCAGAGAAGGTGCTTCACCTGAAGAATTGAGACAAGATATAGCTGCTAAACTAGAACTCCATTGGAAGTCACTGGGTGGCAGCTGCAATTCCTTGCACAGAGATAACTGGAAGAAAGAAAGAGATGTCATAATAAATATGAGACTGGAAGAACTTATTCCTCTGCCACAAAATCTTTAGACTTTTTGACCCTGCTAAAAATTACATTTCAACTAACCCAGACACTGTGTAAGGGAACCGAAAAAATGTCAAAAACCAATTTCAACAAGGTTGTCACAACCAGCAAACAGCTAAAAAACATCTAATGGTACATTTTCAAATACCACTGGTTTTCTTTAGTTATTTCTGAGTGTTTCTCACAACACTACAATATCGAATTATTTCTATCAGGGACTATTCGACTATTCCTTATTACAATATTCTAAAAAAATTAAACTAGAAGTGCTTGAGAAAACTTACTAGATACTAACAGAGTAGAGAGAAAAAACACTCCTCACTCTCCTACACCCCTAAACAAACAGAAAAATCTTAATCCCTTGAAAAATCTCTCCAAGTGCCAGAATGTGTATACCTGACACTCCCCTGTAAGAGCAAGACCTGTATAATTAACATACACTGCCCTGATTGAAAGATACTGATTTTGTAACTACAGTTTTTCTCTGACCACCACTGAAACAATGCTGAAAGAAACACTGTCCAGAGGGGATAAAAAAAATCTTGACCTAAGAAATCTAGGTGAAATGTATGTTCAGTACCTCTGATATTAACTGTGTTTTTAGGGGGTTTTTGCAAGTTGAAAATTGGTTCCAGAATAATCTAAATCAATCTGTAACATATCAACTAGGTTCTAATTATCAAAATAACCTTTATCAAGACTATCTAACCTAAGAGCCACACCTATTAAAACACAAAGAATTAACCTTAGTGTCAAGGTGACAATTAAAGCAGAAGAGAGGAATATAAAAATTATAAGCTGTCTCAAAAGCTTGAGTTTCAGTTACTGTTGTTAGCATGACTTCTTATCAATCCCGCTGCTTTTGGGGGAAACCAGACAAACTCCAGTTGAAAAAAACCCCCAACTCCATAACTGCATAATCAGTTCAAATAGCATAAAATATAGATTTTCTTCCATCTTGACCCTTCAGTTACCTTAGCTACTGCAGACTGACCAATCTTCCAAATAATCAGCCTCTCTTTATGAACCAGCCAGGCCCATCCACTTTCATCCACTTGAACGCTCAGCTGGTCATCAGCTACATAAAAAAGTAATTTTTTTAAAAGCATTCGGATGTTTAAAACCCTGAAGAGTAACCTTTAAACCAATAAACTTTCATTCTTATATGACAATGAGAAATAGTTTCTATTAAATTAGTTTCCATGTTAGAATTTCCATCTATTTAATTAACATATCAAATTACTACATCTAGTTTAAAAATCCATTTGACAAACCCTCAACATTTGAGAATGAAAAGACAACCCTAAAACCCATTTCCACCTACTTAGAGCTGATTATAACAGCCTTGTAAATCGTTCAACAATTTTTAAGATACATATTTGGTTCCTCTTATATCTACTGTAGAGGGAAAACTTATCCACAGAGAAAAAATTGCTCAGGAGACGAATTTCTTGAATTCAGGGAAAGGTTTGTATCACTGGGGCTTTTGGAAGAGATAACAAATGGGAATTGAAATTAAAAAAAAAAAATAAAGCATCCACTCTAGGACACAGCAGAATCAAAACAAGTAAAAAAGGTGAGAAAGAACCATTAAGTAAAAGTTACTAAAAACCTACTGTTGGCTTTCTTTATAACCTTGGCTTTTTACAATGAACTGCATAAGCAGCACCTGAAGGGTATTTCCATGCCTTCACACCCACATGGATATTATTTCCATTATTGTTACATAGATAACCAAGTTGGATTCAAAGCAAGGCACAGACATTTTAGCTTCCCCTGTAAAGTCAGCACTTCAATGGCATCAATGACATGTCAAGACTTCCCTCAGCTGTCAATTTTCATTGAGAAAAATAACATCAATTCTTACCATCAGCCTTCTTCAGGGCTTCCATAACCTTAACAGGCAGAGAGGATCCAAAAGCCTTAACATCATAGTTAATAGTCTCAGTTGCTGTAGGAAGCTGGATAACTCTGGTAGGAGTCGCTCTTAAACAAAACAAAAAGTTACAGTTAACTTTTTATTGCTTCTTCATCAGTTTCAGCAGACATTTACTTCATTAGTATCTATTTAGAAACATTCATGTAAAATAAACATGCTTCCTCTAGGAACACCACCTAAAGGAATGATTTGGTGGCTTCCTTACAAGTTGCTAGCTGTCATCAAATTCTTTATTTTTAAAGAACTGACTTTGAATATGCATTACTCCACCAGCAACAAATGCACTGTTCAACTTCCCTACACTGTGGCTGTCTACACAATAAAGACACTCACAATGTCAGGAGAAGTTCAGCAGAAGCTCTTCCCTGACTGCAGGGCCTACTTCCATCCCTAGCTCTGGCACTGCTGGGCAGTACACGCGCTGCAGCACTTTAAACACCCATGGCAGCTTGGATCAGACAGCACTTCCACCACCCTTCGTTTGCTGTGGAGACTGCAGCTCTTAACTGTTTCACAATATCATTTATAAAAGCTGCTTTGCCTCCTTCCCCACCTTCTCTCTCTGGAACAGCACAGGTCAGTTTTGTCTTTTGAACGCAATTAGGTGGGCAAATTTCTCTGCTTTTAGAAGTCAATGCCCTCTTTTTATTTCTTCTCGCGAGTAAAACGATGTCTCAGACCTCCCAGTGTGAAATGGCAAAAGCTGATGATGCACAGCTAGAAGACAATCCTGACACCCAGTTTGCAAAAATTATTACACAGACTTGAAGTAAAAGTTCCCCAAAACTGAACATGGGCAATCCTCTTTATCTCAACAACAGAACAAGTAGCTGCTCCTGAGCAAAGAGATTATGAAGCCTGAAACTGATCTGGGGATCGTGTTGTATCTCATTTTTGATTCATAGGGAAGGGAGCAGACAGGAAGCTGGGGAGAGGGGGGTGTGGGTGTGCAATGCCTGAACTTTTGACTATTTTATCTTCTTTTTAAATACGGAAGTTCTTACTATTTTCATATATCACACTTATATCACACAGGGATATATCTGAGGAACCCTCGAATTCAAAACCTAATAAGAGGTATCCATAACGCTGAACACGTGGTACCGTACATTTATGGCTTTATGTACAGTAACATAACGTAACCCACACGAGTTCGAGCACCTAACAAGGAGGCCGGGTGTGCGGCGAGGGGCGGGACTCACCGCGCCGAGAGGGACCCGCTCCTCCGCGCCGCCGGCGAGAACAGCA
>VZTA01019071.1:8289-19926 GCA_013398855.1 Mohoua ochrocephala | reverse complement strand
AATGTAGGATTAAAAAAAAAGTTTATTTGAACTGAATTATTTTTAATATTGTCATTTCTGTCATTACATCAATTTAGATACATAAAAACTAGTAAGGTAAAACTAGATATCTCCAAATAAATTTTTCTTCATAGAGGATTGTGATTATTTTTTGCTTGCTTTTAATCGGGATAAAAGTGGTTTGCATGCCTAGATGAACCTGATTTCTTCACTTTAATTTTCACTAAATTTATCTCTAGCTTAACCTTAGTTGAGGAGAAAACCTCTGGATGTGTGCCGTCAAAAACATTACCCAAAATATCATTATCCAGCTATTGGAAAGCTATGTAAAGCCTATTGTAAAGGCTAGAATATAAGAGATACTCCGAGATTTTAAGAAATGTGGCTTGACAGAACCAGAAGATATCCAGGAGCAGATCCAGAAAGACAAAGGCAGCAGTCTAATGTTCAGCAGTGAAAAATAGTCAGACTATCAAGCAACATGGAAACGGAAAACAAAGCATTTTTCCCATGAAGAGGTATAGTGGTAGAGCCACAGTACCAGGAGAAAAACAGACACTTCCAAGAAGTAAATGGGCATGTATATGCAGAGTGGAAGTTCGGTGCAAAAGAGGTGTGTTAAGACTATTACCTTTAAATTCTTGCACTAAACCACCTACAGCTCCAAAAGGATGTAACTTTCTCTTTTGACTTGGAATCCATGGCATTTCTATTTATATGAGGCTCTCGGTTGCCTGTAGTTAAACTACTTGGTTAGATGCAGGGTAACATTGAAAACAAGCCATTAAAGGAAAGCAAATCCAAAGCTGGTGCTACAGCACTCATTTTTAAAGTACACAAAATGTGAAATACACAGAGAAAAGAATTGGGATTCGTAACTGACATATGTGCAGCTGATCACATGACATAGCATATCCTTGTGAGGATCTTATCATCTCCTCAGTTACGTATAATTGTGGCCTCAGTATCTTGTCATATTTTATTGCATTTAATTGCACATTGCTTTTCAAGAAATTAAACAGGCAGATTTTAGAACTACTCCCAATTTTTAAATTATTTTCAAGGAGTATATGTAATTTTTTGAAAAAGTTTTTATCAAGAATAGTAATTGGAAATTTATGGTATTGTCTCCACTTTCTTTTTTTTCCCATTGTAATTCCCCGTTTAGTTTTGTCAAACACTCTGCTTAGTCATTTTGGAAAGCGAAGCATTACCCAAAATGTTCAAAATTTTTTTCCGTAGCAGATGAAAAATTGCATAATATTTAAAGGCACAATAACCAGCGTCATTCACTGTCCTATTCCTCAGTGGTTAAAATATCCATGAATTACTTTTGAAAAAGAATAAAAACTAATTAAGAAATCAATTAAATAAGCTACATGTGGACAGAAATGTGTGTGTATATATATATATAAAATATATATATTTATATAATGAACTAATATTTCTGCATTTTGTATTATTAAGGAAAATAACAGGAAAAATATATGTTCTATCCATCTGTCAAGACATGAAAACAATTATTTAACAGAGAAGTAAAGGAGAAAGTATCCTTAGATATCAAGGGAGTTTGAGAAGGAGAAAGCTAACATTTTCAAATTTCTGTTCAGGCAATATTCTGAGATAATGAGTTGTGGTCTAAGAGCTACTTCTAATTGAGAGAAAGGATTTATTCAGACAGAATAAAAAGTACTTTCAAGTCTGGCTAGATCATGGAATAACACAGCAAAAAATAAAACTTTTATGGCTAACAATGTTGTTGTAACAAGCTCCTGGAGCAAGAATAAGCTAGAATTTGTAACACCAGGAGAGGTCTTACCCTTTGCTGCCCCTACTCTGAGCTGCTTTCTCCTACCACTGTGAATCTCTTCCTCTGAGTGCCACTGCCTGGTGTTTGCAAAGCTGCACGATGAACTGGAATAGCATAATAACACACATTGAGAAATAACCTCTTCAAAAGAGTTTTAACCCAAATCTGTTCCCAGGGTAGTACATGGCTGAATGAATACCCATGTCAGCACAAAGGAGATGTTATCAGTGAAATGCAGGGAGGGAACAAAAAGACCTGCAGTAGAAGAAATTTATGCCCATTTAGGCTACAGAACTATGATGCCATTAATCACCAGCCCCCTTCACAGGGATGGTAAGAGCCTTATTTGATTGTCACTGAAATCTACAAGAAATCTATTTATCTGTCCCTGTAACTTATTTATCTAATAGTGTGTATTCTAGAAATCTGACCAAGAATTAAGATTTTATCTACAGATATGCCTATGACAAGGCTATAAGAAACCCCCTGGTTTATGAAATGAGGATCACCTAAGTCCCCACCACGCCTTTGAAATGCTAACATTAATTATCTGTAGAACTTTATACAGCAGACAGCTTGTAGTTTTGATGCAATTTCCTTACATTAAACTTCTCTTCTCTGTTCCACAGGTTTACTGTAATTCCAGGAACTATGCCAAGTTCAGCTGAGTGTAAGTGAATATAGCCCCACTAACTCACAGGTTTCGCCACAGGTGATCGCGAACCTTGGCATTTCACTAAAGTGACTGCTTTCTCTTTTAGACAAATAAATAAATAAACAACCAAATAAACAGACCAATGGTACAACTTCTTTCAACACATAAAGATCAGTTTTGAGCTAGGTAGAGAAATCAGTGTCTTCACAGATGAAATATTAGGAACCATTCTCTAGAGAAAGAGATCCCATTTCAACTACTTGTAATCCATTCAAAACAGCTGTCCAGATGAAAGGATTCTACAATAAAGCTACTAACAATGGAGCACAATTTATACACTTTCAGTAGTGCCACAATAAACTGCAGGTGTCTGGAAAAATTAAAACTATATAACTGAAAGCATCACTAATGTTTTTGTGCCGCACAAAACCTACTTTTCATACTGTTCTTGATTACTTCTGTTGGACTATATGCACTTAGCATATGGTCATTTTAAATGCAAATATTAAGGATACGAAAAGGCACAGTCACACACCAAATTCTGGATGCATCCCAGGAACAAAAGTGGCTTGGTAATAAGAAAAAATCACGTTAGTTGCCCAAGCATAAATTTGCCTTGGCCACCCAAATGAAAATACACATTTGGCAAAATAATATAAACATGAATGAGGACTTATAAGAGAATTTTTGCCACTGTCCCTAGAGGAGGAAAGGGAATGAAAAATTGACAGGTTTTAAATGATGAATGGATTGATATAGCAAAACTACTAATGGTATGTGTCACTGATTACTTTTGAAAGCAAAAGGTAATAGAAATTATCCAGAAAGTTTCTCTGGTCATGAATAATGCAAACTCATTTGGCTCAACCAACCATTTTACATTTCAACAGAACTGAAAGAAATGGAAAAAAAGGAAAGAAAAAAAAATTTTTTTTTTTTTTTGTGGAATTTGATAAATCAGAAAAATGCAGTTTAACTGAATAATGGAAAGTTGAGTGATAATAAACAGGATGGAGAACAGTAACTGAACACAATTGTTGTCATTGAAATATAACCTAAAAAACCAAACCAGATAAAGATTAAAAATGTTAAGACTTAAGGGAAAACAAGGTGTGTGGTTTTGGGTTTTGAGAGTTTTGTAGAGCCAAAAGGGACAATAAAATATATGTACTTCAGATGAACTTACAGAAGGGTCTGTGTCAGACCTCAAAGCAAAGACATCAGACCATGAATCTCTAAAATAGCCAAACTTCTTGTTTATCTCAGGTTGTCCCAGGGCTGGGGAAGAATTACCTGCCTGTATCTGAGTTCCCACTTCCAGCTGTGAGCTCTGAGCTTCCAGGCCCTCACATTCGTGAGCATTCCTTGCCTGAAACCAAAGTTCATGCTGCAGTCCTTGGGGATGCACAAAGTCCCTCTCATATCAAGCCCCTTTTTGTTCAGTAGGTTTCATGAGAAAAGGAAGAGTCCTTTCACCATTTAAATTTTAACAATTTTGCATTGCTTGAATTATAGATAAGGAAGAATGTTAATTGATATCTTTCTTTCTACATTGCTTTGTTCTATTTTTTCTTTACATCTTTATGTTTATCTTTAAAAAAGCATCCTTTTCTCACTGATTATTGTAATTATAGTAATACACATTTAAATGTATATTTCTGTAAATATAAAGTGACCATCAACGGTAAACAGTTGAAAGGTTGATCCAGTTTTTAAAAAGCTTATGAGGTTTCCTAAGTTTTGACTTTCTTAATTTAGGCTTTGCTAAAAAAAGTAATGTTATACAATAGAGAATTAGAACATAATTACATTTTCTGCTCTGCCTTCCACATGACTTAGCTTTCATAGTCAGACACATCATAAATCAAAATAAGATTTTCATTTATTGCATTTCTGTTTAGCCTTTTATATTAAATTATTTAAAGAATATTTACAGAATATAGAAAAGCATTCCTTGAATATAGGAAGACTCTTTCAACTCAAATATTGTAAAACCAAACACATATTTTTAAAAAGACATGTATTTGCATGCATGTATGCTCATACATGAACAACATATGTATAAATAAATGTGGAGATTTAATTTGGACTTACGAGGCATTGATGTTTATAATATCATTCCCTCTATGTGCTTTCTGTGTTTTCAGCTATTAAGATATATTCAAGTCATTTTCACAGGTTTCTACCTACATAAACAACAATTTTCTATCTGTTATCAATCGCTGAGCTTTCCATTTCTGGAATCCGAGACTTGAGAAAAACTTAAAACACAAAATTGATCTAGGATCTCAAGAATTAGTATATTTTCAGAGAGAAATAGAAGCATGAGAAGACAATACATCTCATTATATAAACCTTCACAAGTTTTATGTACTCTGTTGTAAGAAACTTGGGAACTGGGCATAGGTGGAGATGTAGCAGGATGCTCTGCCCTGGAATGTGGTCAAAAACTCGGACAGTGCCCTGTTTGCAAGGCTATCAAGGCTATCAGTAGTGGGTTGACAGGAGGCATCATGTGCTGGTTTTGGTGTTGAATTATACTAAAACCAGTCTGCTCACCAACTCCAAACTAACATCCTGATAGTGAGGCAATGGTAGGCATGTGATTGGAAGTCAATCACTTTATACTATGAAAGTGTACTTCATGTGGTTATGAACTCTCATATGGTTGGGTTCTTCTAACATTTTCCTCTGTGGCGTGTGGAGATTTCTCTCTTGAGGAGGCGACAGCCCCCAAGGATGGTCCTCGAGGCTGAGTGAAAGAGATCTGCCCACTGCCATTGAAACTGTGGGGATAAAAGAAACCCTCCAACACCATCTTTTAAGTGTTAAAGAATTTCTTTGTTCTGGCTAGGATGTTATCCTGTCTGGGATGTGTGATGGAAATCATTCCATCCAAACATGGCAGGATGTGCAGTAGAAATCATTCCATCACACATGGTTTTTTACCAGATTTTTCACATATTTATACATTTAAAAAACCCAAATAAATTCTCAGGCAGGATGTGCAGTAGAAATCATTCCATCACACATGGTTTTTTACCAGATTTTTCACATATTTATACATTTAAAAAACCCAAATAAATTCTCATTCATTGGTTCTGCATTACACAATTCTCAGTATTTGATCTTCTATTGGTTATTGATCCCTTCACCTTCAGTGAAGGCTAATTTGGTCCTCATTCTTTAGTTCTCTTATCAATCTTTTTCCAGACTAGGTAACTCTGATTGGACTAGGGGAGTTAATGTCTGTTTATCTCCTCTCTATCTTCTGGCTACTCCCATGATGCAGATGTTAAACTTTCAGAGTCTAGGAATTTTCTTTTTGTTGAATGAAGCCCATCAGGCCTCACCCAGAGAAACTCAAACCCCCAGTGAACAGAGTCATTTGAAGAGAAATCTCAATCCCCCCCCAACCTTGGCAAAGCCAAACAAACCCATGACTAAAATTACCTAAATGACAAAAAAAAAATTAAGTTATATCATTTCCAACACGATGAGTATTGGTATGGTGAGTTACATCAATCTCTACTTAATAATTGTTTCTTTTTGCTATACCCTCTTTTAATATAATGGCTTTAATATAATTGCTTTGATATAGTGCACTATCCTATACTATACACTACTAGTAGTTTTAGCTTTTATACTGTGTAGTAAATAACTCTGATTATGATTTTTATCCAATCATTTGTCATAAGAAAGAATTCATTTTTATATAAATATATGTGATTTGCCATCATTAATCCTGTGGGACAAAGTTACTTAAACCACTGACAAAGTCTGGGGCTAAGACTGGGTCCAGCCACAACCAGACTCCTCTCTGAAAAGGGATTTAGAAAAGCAAGGGGGTCCTTTCTGCACCTCGTGGCTCAGCAGCAGGGCTTCTCTAATAAACTTTGCCTAAATATGTCTGAAGCTTCCACTCCACCCATGACAGGGGTCTGGGTTATGCTCTAGCATTTCCAATTTTTCTGTGACTCTTAATGTTTTCCGTTGGTTCTGATTTGACCACCCACCAATACCTGCCAGGCCAGCTTAACTTCCTCACTCTGGCTGTGTTTGATGTAACAGCATAGTATGTTGTAGATTAAGTCTACATATTTTCTGTGATCTGAGATAGTCTGGCATTAAGCTGTCTCGAATGATTTCCAGCCTTTTGCTATGCCTGTCAAAATTATAAAGTTCAGCATGACCAGCATGCATAGACAGTTCTACTGGTTTCAGTAGTTCTGAATTTATATTTTGATAACTACTTTTATTGCTATAAAATAAATACTATAATGCTGTTCAGTTGTATACCCTTTTTTGCTAACAGAAGTAGAATTTAAAGTCATTGAAGGGGTTCTCTTACCAGCCTGTCATTAAAGGTCTGGTTTTTTCAGAAAGAACAATTTCAGAGGGACAAAGGAAGACATGGTGAATTTTAGGAGGGGCTCAGGAGAGAAGAGATAAAAGGCCATGGAGAGCAGAGAGAAGAATTGGTGAAAGCTGAGGTTTCAGGTGAAATAATACTGCTGCAGGCAAGAGTGACCAAGTGCCTGAATAAGCCTAGCTGTCTCCCAGAACTCTGGTGAAGACATCGGCTGTTACTGCATGTTACTGCCTTACTCCTCACAAGGACCGAGATGAGCTGTAATCTCCTTCGGTCCCCCGTGACTGTCCTGCCACTCTGACTGTTTAAGCAAGGTTGTCTGAATGAAAGCAAAAGTAAACTAGAGGAATTCATCCTTCTGCATCCACTGGAGGAATTTCATCCTCTCTCCCATTACTCTTCAAGTCTTCATGAGGCTAGTGTCTCCCCTCACTTTCCCAGTTTTAAAAGGTAGAGGTATTTAAAGTATTAACCACCTTACCTAGAAAGTGAATTAACTTGTATACTTGCGTACTTCAGATAAGAATTGAGTCCAAAATATTCAATGCTGGGAGCCAATTAAGGCTTTAATTAGGAATAAAACAGGAAAGGAATAAGAGATTCACACATTATTGGTAGTTTCAAAGCTCAAAATTACATTTGCAGGGAGGTCTTTGTTCTACATGAAAGCAAAAGAACTATGCTGAAACATTTTTCTCACAGTAGGAGCCTTTTGTCAATTTGCTGAAGAAATTATGCTAAAAACTACACAAAGGCAAGTTTTTCTTACTCTTCCACTTGTCTAAAAAACAGAACTAGACAGAATTAGATAAAACGAAAGGAAACTTTCACCTGAGAAAATCACTGACTTCCATTAAGGACTTCATCAATGCACATTATAGCACATTAAAAAAATTCTGTTAGCCAGGGGGACAAAGAGACTACATACTAATTATTCCTTTTGATCTTCACTTGCAGGAAGACATCTGACAACTGTCAGAGATAAAGCTTACAATTAGGCAGCTTTTTTAAATAATTAAGTACAGGAACAGAAGCTTTCCCTAGACTTGCCTTTTTTTTTTTTTTTTAACTACCTCTGGCTGTATTATTGCCAAGCTGGCTGAGCAGTCACATCCATCCATTTTCTCCTTTTGCCCACATACAATCAAATTGAAAGTCTGTGAATGAAACTGCAGTTACCTCAGTAACTAAGGTGACTGAGTTTCCACCTCCATGCTAGGCAGTCATTTAGCAGATATTAATAATTAGTGACCCTTTTAATGAGTCACTAAAAAAAGTCACTTATTTTGTTTTCACTTCTGAAAGCACACAGTCTCTCTATTCAACCATGAAAATCTCTCCTAATGCTATTTACAACTGGAAATAAAAAACCAAAACAACCACCAACAGCAAAAACTGAAGGGAAAAAATACGAAAATTAAGATGACCTTGAGAAAGTGTTTTATTGCTCAATTAATCCCAGCACATAGTTCTTACCTGTATTTGATCTGCTTTGCATACAATCCAAATCTAATAAAACAGCTTTAATCTAGATAATAGAAACAAGCTAACAAGCACTAGAAGTTAAGTGGTGCCTATTTCAAGAGCTGTCTTAATAACATAAAGAGGACTCACAGAGGAAAGTGTGGAGAGTGCTATAGCAGTGATTTTCTGTGCTGAAGAGCACCCCTAACTAACACTTTGCTTGTGTTCTCCATATCAGAAATCAGGAATGATTGGATACCCTCAAAACTAATTATCTGCCAAAACTTTTGATTTATCTGGAATAGTACTCTTGCTTTAAAGATACAGATGTAAAATCATGTATTATTTATAGAAATAGATATATCAGTATACCTTAAAAATGTATTATTTTTAAAATATTGATTATGTAATAAATCCTTCTTATACATGAGTCTACGTAAATGAAATATAACCTCCAGATGCTTATATTAATCATAATATGAAAAAACCCTCAGAAATTGTGAACCTCTTGCAGGTGCCCTATTGTGTAAAAATCGTGTATATTTAACAAGAATTTACTTTCTGAATTAGCGAAATAGATGGTCAATAATAGGAGTGTGAAGAGTCATCAAAAGTATGTAGCAATTTCAACTAATTTGCTGTAAAGTGTTATCACTTTTTTCTTCTTACTTTCCTGAACCAGTTTTATGCAACCTAAGCTTGCAAACCCATGATTCTAATAAAACTCATCCTCCACAAACCAATTTATCTAATCCAATCTAATCTAATCTGCTCTAATCTAATCTAATCTAATCTTTCACAACAGTCTGATGAAAACTGGTCTTGACCCAATACAAAACGAATTTAAGTAACTGGACATTTTTTCCTGTTTCAAAAAGTTTTGGATGAGAACCCATAAATATGATCTTTAGTGCGATGATTTTGTAATATAGCAAATAAATAATTTAAAGGGCTTTAAAATTCACGGTTATGTTTACAGAACGACCCAGACATATCAAATTATTTTTTCCAGATTAATATCTAGGAAAGCATGATAGTAAACCGGCAATCAGAAATATTAAGAAATCTCATTATAATTGTGCGTACCATTTATTCCTGTGTTGGTTTTATGTTGGGTTTGGCTCTATTTTCTAGGAGAAGCAGTTATTTGGTTGGTTGTCTACATTTTGAGAAGGATTCCAAAATCCTGACTTTTATTAGTTTAGATAAAGTGACTTATAAACCATTCAATAGAGCAACACTTCCTCTTTGAGTTTTATTGTTACAACAACAAAAGGCTTGGAAACAAGAAGTTTTTTCCAAGTACAAAACTACTTTTCTTGCAGTCATAATGAATTCTGAATATGGTACATGTCCTCTTCTTCTGTACTGAGGAAAGAGACTTGTACATGTTTGAGAAATAAGATTAAAAATGTCTAGTTAATTCCATGCTAGCAGACCAAATTGCCTACTTCAAAGGGAACACTACTTTTCACTTGCAAAGATCAGTCCTATTTGGATACCTAGTCCACAGTGTAACAAAATTAAAATAATCGTTTTATAAGAAGGAGCCACATCTGATTTCTTTCTTCAATTTCTCATGAAACACCCCAAAGTAGTGCTGATGTTCTATTTCTCCAAAAATAATTTTTATGACACATTCTCTGTGCACAGGCACAAATGATACTGACCTCCTCATGCCTCACCTTTCCACTTCCCAAAACAGGAGAATAACAAGAATTATAAATGATCCCTTGCTGAGAATAAGAATAATCACTTGAGAAAACACCGACACCAGCTGAAACCTTGCTAGAAAGCAGGTCAACAAGCACTCACCACTTCTCAAGCCTGTGCCATAGTCTGCAGTTAATTCATTAGTACAGACATGAGCAAATCAGCTATATTTCAAGAACCGAGTTTTATAAATTTATTGCATGAATTATACACAATGACACATTACCCAACTAAATGCTCCAGCCCTCTGATTTTTCTTTTTTTTTTCTGCTTCCTCTGGTGATTCAGAATTTTCAGGGATCTTGAAAAAAGAACAGATATCTTTTACAAGCTATTTTCTTCCAAGGAGAACCCCTGAGGGAAAGGAATCATGTGAACTGTGATGCTTTCCCCACTGTGCCCTGTGCACTCTCCCTTGAAGGTGATATTTCAAAGTCAAAATTTTTTCACTCCTATGGTACATATTGTTCCTTAATATATGCAAAAGAATACCAAATGTATATCACCACCGCTATTCTCCTTCATGTGCTTGGGAGGTGGGAAGGAAAGAAAAGAAGTCAATCAGAGACTTCTGTGCTTAAGCAGTTCACAGGCTTTAGTTCAATAACTTGAATCACTTAATACCTTTGAAGAGCTTCCTTTTCTTTTTTTCTTTTTTTTTTTTTTTCTGTCATGGGCTTTAAAGAGAAGACATGTGGTCTCCTTGCAACTTGAACAAAAATAAAGTTTTCTTTTACAAGCTTAGCTTTATGAGTTTCATCATCCTTTGAAACAGCCACATTCAGTGCCTCAGGGAAAAGAAAAAGTGATATAATTCCACAGTACAGGTAAAAGCTTTTGGACATTGTTTAGATGCCAGTGATTTTTCTCCCCAGCACATCCTTAATTGCTTAAGAAGGATTATTAATTGCTATTATAGACTGTTCAGCAACTCTAACGGCTTATTGATGAAATGTTATCTTCTCGAGGCTCTTGTTTTCATTTACCATGTTATCTCTATGGCTCATTCATTATAATATCAATCTCACCCAATTTAATCAAATAATTTTTTCCTGTTTCAAATTACACTCTTCCTCTTATACAAACAAAACATAGCAGACCCATCACTTTGTGCTTTTTAAAACACTGCAACAGGTTCGTGCATTTGTTCCTACCCTGAACTTAAAATTCATTGATATACAACAGTGCTTCTTTCAAGCTTTATTTATTTTGCTTTTTATTTATTTTGCTTTCTTGTACCTTGTTGTCTTGGTTTGAAAGACAGGTGTCGGCCAAAAAGTCAGGAGCCTCCCTTGCAATGGAAAGGTGTAGCCCCCTTCCCTCCAAATTATTATAATTCTGAAACTAAGGGGCTTTCAGGCGAAAATATGAGAAAATAGGAATAACAGTTCTTTACTGATCTATGTCTATCAAGGCAAACACACACCAATGACTGTGTCAGTGACACCAAACAGAACCAGAACCCGGTGCCGGCCTCTCTCGGCCTCAGGCCCTTTCCCCTTCGGTGCAGTTCCGCTCACCGCCGGCGGGGGCGCTGGCGGCTCCCGGCGGGCAGGGCGGGTGCGATGGTTCCCCCGCGGCTGCAGGGGGCGCTGTGGCGCGGGCTCGGGGAGCACGCGGTAA
>VZTA01019070.1:0-34722 GCA_013398855.1 Mohoua ochrocephala | reverse complement strand
AATTGGATAAAACAGACTAGACTGTCACACTTTTATTATTTCAGGAATTCCTCCTATACTGTATACTTTTCTGCATTACATATTCTACTTCACCTTTTTCACTGTTTCAGATAAGAAAGATGTAAGAAGATGCTGAAAAGTCTAGCAATCTATAAAATGCTAAATGCAAATTACAACTGAGCCAACATCTGTTGTAGTTTTACCTTATTCAGTGGNATTCAGTGGAGATTATGCAATGGTTACACATACTTTTGTTTTAGGCTTTAACAAACATTCAGTTATATGTGTCTTCTGAATTTCTGAATGTGTATTCATGCAGGTCAAAATATTTAAGGGCATATTTTTGACCTTACATATAAATATAAACATATTTTGGCAACTACAATGAACTCTAGGCACTACTTTTTACAGTTATGTTGTATTTTGGATTTGAAACTACCTGGCTAATAAATGCACCTTATTTTGAAAAGAAGGTCTTCTGTACATGCTTATTATCTACAGTCCAATTATTTCTAATCTTACTAAAAGAAAAAAGGATGAGTATCAGGAAACATACAAAATTTTCCTTGCACCAAATTCTAAAGCTCACAGATAGATAATAATGCTCATACGTGCATAATAAATAACCCAAATGCATTTCTCATGACACCCAGTCTTCAGTTACATTCAGTATCTATTTTGCATAACCACTGAATAAGTGGTACTCAAACAAAATGGTGTATACTCTGTTGTGAATCACCTGATCAGCCATCTCAGTTTGGATACTTCTGTTGAGTCACTTCCATCCAAGTAAGCCATTTTTCTGATGTTTGAGGTCAATACATAACCTACACTTCTTGAATTTGCTGTTGCATATACCATAATTTAGTAACACTTTGGTACACTGAAGTAAGCTTGTATTTATCCCAGAATGACTCAGACAAATTTTCAGCATCTCCAGATTAAGCTCATTTTTTTTAATTAGTTGGAATTTTTTTCTGGAACTTCATGCCTGCACATACAGTTCTACCCTGATAAAATACAATTATAGTAGCAGTTTGCACAGGAGAAAATTAAGAAAACCTTGAAAGCCCAAAACACACACACACTCGCACACACACACACACACACACACACACATACACAATTCCTGCCAGTCTTAAAAGTCTTTTTTGAATACAAACAGCACTTAAAAAGAAAAAAGAAACATCTAGAGTTAATGACTTATATTTCTTCAGAGATGTAGATATCTAGTCCTCTGTGGATTAGGTGGACTAATTTCCCTGAGTTACTCTAAAGTGGTGGATAGTAATTAATGAAGTAATGGACATATATATACAGAAATAAGAAATATTGGTCCACTGTGAAAATATCTATAACTTATGGTTTCCCTAAGAAATTTAATATCTGAGAAATTTTATCAGTGTATATAAAGACATATCACATTTTAAAGCATGTGTTAAATGCAGAATTATGCATGTAGAAGGATGTGTGAGATGCATTAAGACATTGATCATTTTTCAATATTTATTCCAATTAATATGATTTCTTTGGGTTTTTATTTGTTTGTGAGTTTGGTGGCTTTTTTTTTTTTGTTCAGAGCAACTATGACTTCTGTTTTGCAACATAAAGAGTTTCAGAGTTGCTAAGTCAAGTTAATTATCATTTCATACACAAAGTTAATTTAAATGACAGTGCAAGAGGATGGGAAGTCCATGGGGTTTGCCTTGTGTCAGATTTATAACATATATATCACTTAATCACAGAATCACAGAATCAAGCAGGTTTGAAAAGACCTTTGAGATCATCAAGTCCGGCCCATGATCTAACACCACCTTGTCACTCAGACCATGGCACTCATCCAGTCCTGTACACGTCCAGGGATGGTGGCTCCACCACCTCCCTCACTATGTCTAATACAAGGCAAGAATGGTTTGGTTGAAGATTGCTTTTTTAAAAACAATTTTTTTTTTTCCGATTTCCTTGTGCGCTTTTAAAAACTTCCAAGCAGTTGCCTGGAAATAAGCTGTGTCAACAGGGAGAAATTTATTATGGGAAACAGAATAATTAAAAGAATGAAGATAAACTTTTTAGGTGTACCAATGAGTGTTTTTCAGCATTCATGAAGAAGGAAACGTTGTATATTCTCTTCTCGCCACCTAGGTATCCATTTTCCTTTGATATTGCTCTTTATGATGCAGTGATGAGGGCTTGCAGTAATGTATATTCTGAAAAGCTTACACAATAGCTTTATCACTTCCTGAATTCTGTGTACCATTTATGAAAGGAAAAGTGAAGTCATTGCTAACTGACACTTCTCTTGGAAGTTCCCTGGATGGATAAAAAGACACCATTTCAAATGTAGGGGGTTTATATAGTTTGGTAATATAGTTTGGTAATAAAGTTTAGAATTTTTCAGAAAATTACACTTAAATGTCTTTATAAATGAGCAATACTACTTGAACATGCACATATTGCTGCAATGAATTTCAGTAATGAGAGTTGTGGACTTTTTCATAAAGCATCACAGTTATAAGACTGTTAAAAATACATTTAAATGTTGCAATAAAAATACTACACATTTTTTTCTGTGGTGTAATTTGTTAAAATCTTCCATTAACATTCGACAGCCCTCTATTCACTCTCATTTTAGTTAATAGATATAGTGTACTCAATTTCTTGCCCTCTGAGAAAGTACTGGCAATGTGTTCTGACCTATAATCTATACTTAAGGGTTCAGTAGCTTTTTAGGAATGTTCATGGAGACTTTATTAATCTCTAATAAACTCAGCTCTTCCACTTCATTTTGTGGCTGAATGTAACAGTATTTGCTTTCAAGACTAATTATAGAAGGAAGAGCAGAACAGTCAAAATTATGCCCCTGGCATAATTACAATAGACTTTGTTTATCTCCATGCCTTTAAACATCATTCAGCTATGCAATAGTTTTCTTTTGTCCTGGATATTTGTTTTGGAGAAATGACATTTAAATTACTAAACGAAAAATATTAAAGTGAGATGGCAAGAACAATTTAAATCTGATTGTAAGAGCAGCTAAAGCTCCAATTTAGAGAACTGTCTGAAAAAATCAAAAGAACCAGAACAAACAAACCCAAGAATGGTAGCAAAATCCTCCACATAAAGGTTTATTTAAAAGCCATTTTTCTAAATGAGGGGTCTTGTCTGTGTTCTGTGGTTATTTTACTGTTATTATAACCTGAGCATATCCCTAAAAACCTCATGTCTTCCTTTTTTACACAAGTTTCTCTTATACACAATATTTACAAGACAGGGAGAATAAATGTACTCTGCAGAGGATACTATAGAGAGCAACTAGAGTAGTAAAACACTTAACCTCTCCCATTTCTGTTACAGAGAGGGAAACTAAAGAATGAGTCTAAGGGGCACTATAACAATAAAAAAGCCAGAAATAACAGTCCTGGTGTAGTTCTGCAGCACAGATTAAACGCCTGGGACATCATCTGAGCAGATGTGGTAAGTCTTAATGCTTTGGTAAGAGCAAGTATCGCATGAAATCCAATTCATGTATGTAATTCCAGTCTGCGCTCTTCAAACAACACAAAGTTTTTTGTTTATGCTTGTCTCAATTTTCAAGCACCTAGAGTGAGACCATAACATGGTGCCTTGAATTATTTGAGTATATAAACCACTTTGCTATCTTAAACCTGAAGATGTGATGGGTTTTATTATATTATTCATTAATTACGAACAACTCGGAGGATAAAGAACAACATACTATGTAATACATTATGCATTAGGGAATAAACGAGACTGAAATGCACAGAAAAAGTTTCTCTTTTGTTTCTTTAATCCACTAATTCAAAGATAAAGAATTTACCTATGATCAAAGATTCTAACGCAAACTCCCGTTTATGGATTTTGCAGCTGTCCTAGAGGGGCTTGGAATACACAAACTAATAGCAACATCACTTTTCATTTTGCAGCACCTTTCATCTGAAGATCTCAAAGTGTTTTTCAACTTCAATGAAGCACACCTTAAAACAGCAAGTGATACACATGAGGGTCATACAGGAATTTGTTCAACCCACCGTTGCTCATTGAAGTTTATCTCTCTCATTTTTCTTTAAACAATTGTGACAACACTGTAGCAAAGTTCAATGGGCTGAAGACCTCCCCCTCCTTTCCCCTGTATTTCAGTTTTGAAATATATTCAGTTAAAGCTGCTGGAATTCACTTAGGCATCCCACAACTGAGTCGTAATTTGTGTAAGACACAAGGACTGGTCCCCTCAGCTGATGAAAAATGTCAAGAAATCTGAATTAACATATGTGGCTAGAAACCCATTTTTATATTTTTTGCTAAAAGAAATAAAACCAGATAAATCCAGGAAAGCAAATTAATTTAAAATTGTACTACACTGTGCCAATCAGAGATGTTGGATTCCTGTGGAACTGGAAATAAGGTAGAAGGCCAGCAAAAATTTCCAATACCTCAGGAAAACAGAACATTTGTTTATTAAAATTAAGTCTTTTCACAAAGGCAAATAATCTTCAGCTATGTAGATGACTATTTGAACTTTGTCCATGTAAATATGATAACTGCAATTTAACCGTTCTGCTACACATTTTTTAAAGAAAATATTTGAATAACTAACTAACTAATTATTCTAGAGGCTTTTCTCTGCCATAATGGCAAAAGTCATATAAGGACATACAGATAAGTTATAGTGATTCAGAATGGTCACACACGGCTCCAAAGTCCACACATTTTGATTCTGATAACTAGACAAAATCATTGGTTTAAACATCTTGAAAGTAAACGCATGATAAAAACTTTTAATTACCTTTCACATCAGTATTCTAATGCTCCAGAAGGATAAATTTTTCTCCTCCACTTGTCGCTTTTCTCTCAGATTTATTGAGATCACATTCAAACACTGCAGCAAATGTTATGCACACATCACAGATTAGCTCCGAGGGAGCTGGCAAGCCAATGTCACACAGTATGTTAACCTGAAGAGATGATAACTTAGGTTCTGGAAGCAGGTTAGCCAGGTGAATACCTTAGATGTGTTAATCAGATGACAAGTTAATAAATTTAGTTCCAAGCTGGGAAACTTGGTCGTTTGTTACTTTCTGCAACATAGACTTGACCAATTTATTTTTCTTAATACAAGGAGTGCAATATCAAATTTTCTTGTTGCTATCCTTCTACAAATCCCCTATTAAAACTTACTGACCTCAGGACTGAAGTGTTATTATGAGAAAAGGCTACTGCAATGTTATCTGTTAGACACTACTGCGTCGTTAATTATTCTATACTAACTTAATATCATTGGTTCCCAAATCCTTACAGAGGACATGGAACAGATGCAAATGACAAGGGAAAAATAGTAATTGTATTTTTTTTAAATGTTTGATTTTTTAATAAGGACAGCATTGTCAGTTTTGTTATTAAGAGTAGCTATGGGTTCATTACATAAACCGAATGTAGTTGTTTTTATGGATGCAAAACATGCTGTCTTACGGCAATCATAGCTCTTGGGTAGAACTACCGTCTTCTAAAAGCTGTGCTTTCTAAGTCTTATGCTCATATTTTTAACAATCATTAAAAAAAAAAAGAAATTAATATTGTTATCAGCCTTTTAGTTAGGGAGTGTGAGCCTGTACTCATATGCTGTACTTTTTAATGTTCTCTTTTGCCAGATAATATAAATAGTCAACCAGTCTTCATACTGATCAGATATGTTTGTTCAATCACTCCAGCAGCCACCTGAATTTCCAGATCTTCTCTGAGATGTGAATATTATTCTTTCCAGGGCATGAGCAACCTGGTCTAGCTTCATAGCTGACCCTGCTTTGAGCTGGGGAAGTTCTGAGGTCCCCTTCAACCCTGATTAAGCCCAACCAGCACGGTTCTGTAATTCAAAAGTAAAGCCATTTGTTGGATTTACTAAATTCTGGGTTTCATATTTATTAGTGTTTTGAGTAAAAGAGACCCATCAGAGCTAATGGTTCTCGTGTTGTGCCTTTAAGGAAGTGACAGTACTATGAAATCTCTTATTTAAAAAAAAAAAACCAAAACCCCAAACAAGCCCTAAGCAAACCAAAAAACCCAAAGCCCCACAATGAATCCCCAAAACCAACCAAATCAAAGAGCCAAACCAGACTACTAATGTACCATCGTATTCTAAATTTAAAGGTCATCTAGGGAATCTATTTCAAGAATTAGAAAAATAGTATAGAACAGATTGCATATACCTAGTCAAAATAAACAACTCCATGTGTAGTTTACTTCACAGTAACGGTTTTCCCATGCTGTTCATATGGGGTTTTTCTTGATGTGTCTGGCTGGAAGAAAGGTTTTATAAATTCCTCTCTATCACTGTTCATTCTAGATTAGTGTGAAGGAGAACTTATTTTTCCTTTTGATTTTGCATTTTCTAGTGGCCTTCATGCAATCTCTTTAAAATGCTTTTTCTAACACATCTGGGATAACTAATCTGCTTCTTGAAAGGAAAATCCCTTCAGCAGCAAAATCTCTGCTCTCAATTGGTAACATTTGCTGCACTGGCCACACTCTGCTAACAGCTTTAATCACTTTCCTTGGGGTCTTATCTTGGATCATAACTTTAGCAATCATTGCCAAGCTTGGATTTACTGGATAGAACTAAAACTGTCCCCATTATGTGGCTTATATTCTCTACCCTGCCCGTCATCTTTGCTCTTCATGGAGAAGCATTATTACGTGAGTTTTTGTGTTTTATCTGAGATCTTATAGCATTATTAAACTCCTTTGGAATAGGCAGCATTCAGCTCTATATTTTGCTGTGCTTCATCATGTTATCAAGTGTGTCTGCTTCTACAAACATTGTCTTAGGTGTTAATTCAGATGTCAGATGAAATATGTGTATAAAAAAGCAGCAGTTCACAAGTGGAAAGAACACCAGATACATTTTTGGCAATGACAATGAGTTTGGAACAAATCTGTACTGAGAGGCCCTCAGTAAAAATATCGGCCAATATTTATAACTTTATATTAGACAAATACCTCCATGTTCAGTGTCCATTATTTCTGCCTTTACTTATTTTAAGTCTAGAAAGAATATTCTCTGACATTGCCTTATTTTGAGGCAACTCTTGTTAGTGCTCTGAAATGCATCTTTGAAGCACATTGTTTTTAGCCTGTTTATAGAGGACATGAAGATGTTCCCATGTTGCATGTCAGCAAATATATGCTCATCTTTTGCCCAACAAAAAGGTTTTCAGTGAAACACAAGAAGAAAGTCGAGGCTTTACAAATATTGTGCTTCATGAAAATAGACAAGCTGCAAAAAGACAGAGGTTCCACTATTGCAATACAGCAAGGAGACGACCGGATGTTCATTTATCCCCTATAAGATGTCAGAGAATCCATACAGAGAAAAGACATCATAAATTTTCCCACAAAAATTCAGATCTCTTATTGTCAATGAAAAATCTATAAATTATAAAAAAACTCCCACCCATCTGAAATTAGGTTTCATTAATTCTTCTACTGATAGATCTGCTACATATATATTTGCTCTCACAGTACTTTAGGACTAGTGCTTTTAAAATAATTTTTCCAATTCCTCAAATCTGTTAAGAAGTGTGTTCTAAACACATCAGATATATCTGAAGAGTAGTACCCTCAGACAGCTTCTCTGGCAACTGTATTCAGCATGATCTTTCCCTAAGAGTTTGCTGCTCAAGAAATCCATTCTTTCCGAAGTCAGGGGAATGATACCTGAAATCTCCATGATAAATTGAGGGAGAGATGTCTGCTGCTCACAGGCACTGGTATGGGCTGAGAGATACTCCTTATTGATAAAGCCTAGTCACCGATTCTGCGTCTATCAGAATTGACTTTTTCGGACTTATTTTTGTCCCAGACTCCAGTCTTGATGTGCTCTTTTCTGGAGAATGAATCACAGCTATTTTAGCGAACCTGCTTCAGTAAGTGAGAGTTCAGTGGTGCACCATGGACATATATTGACTTCACACGTGTGCAGAGTCTTGGTAGGCATTGACTTTTGAGTGCTGTCTCCTATGCAGGACTGAGTTACAGGCCAGCTACACTTTGTGGTGCTCAGTACATTGGTGTTATGGTAGAGCTAGGAACCAAGAGGGACTTTGCTCCACACCAGCAAATTCAGATATCACCTCAAAGCTGATTTCTTGTCTCCTCAGTTTCCATCAGGTCCAGACTTTTCCACAAACATTTTTTTTTCCATCTCTGTTCCAAAAATACATTGATATATGTCAGTTTTATACATGCTTTGGAAGGATATCCACCATACCTCCTATTATCACCCTTTGTTCACAGGGAGACCTGCAAACTTGCTTTAGGAGTCTTCTGCTTTCAAAAAGTTTAAACTCTGGTAATTTTACAGCTCTGATATCTCCTCTAGTAGACAGGCATGGCTGTAGGATATTTTCTCTCATAGAAGCAGATGTTCACCATTCAGATATAAGATGTTCAATAGCAATGAGCTTAATGAAGACTCTTTGTTAAAATTATCTGTGTATAAAATTAGTATGTGAACTTCAGTAGAGAAATCTTTTAAATGCAAACTCTCATCAATGTTGCTCAGTTAGCCACATTTTTTCTAAGTTACCTTCCTTGAGCCTCAAGTCTTGTGACTTTACTTTGCATGAGATTAAATTATTGTTTTTTTCCTCAGCCTCAAAGTATTTAAGATAGAGTGATCTGTGTCAGCTTTGATTTGTCTGACCTGGACAGGTGAATAATCATAATACATCATCAGAAGTCTCTGACAGTACAGAAGGTGGCCTTCTTCACTTCTGTTATCTTGTTGTTGTTGGAAAGCAGAAGTTGTTGTTGGAAACATAATTCCTAGCTTTGTTTTCAAGAGTTAAGTACATCCAAAAGTGTGTTATTTTTATTAGAGTCTCAAAGGTTTTGATAAAGTCTCAACAGTGGTTGAAAGGAGCAGTTTCCCTCCCTTTCCAACTGCTGATAATTCACTTATGAGCTCAGGCACTCACCGGAGCCTCAAGTGAGTCAGTTCAGCTGAGAACATAACAGCAGAGATTTGTTTTCTGTTAATTTAGTTTTCTGAATGACTGTACTGTGGAGACAGGAGCATCGATGCTGGGATGAGGGAGGCAATTGGTGCTGAGGAGCTGGGAGCAGGAGCAGGAGGGGTGAAGTGGCCCCTTTGTCAGCAGCTCACCACTGCAGTGGCTCAGCTTCCCTTGGTGCTGCTCTCCCACTTATATCTTCTCTCAAAGTCTTTGGCTCATACACAGCTTTCTACTGTCTGCCTGACCTCACTACACTGGACATGGTTTTTTATTCACTCCTTCCTCTTTTATTTTGCAGTTTTGTAGCCAGACTGTCCGTCTGAAACTAATTGGTAAGTTCATCTATAAACAGTCAATGTCATGGCTTATAACAACATCCCAAGTGTTTGCTAGAGTGAACCACAGTTCACTTTCTCTGCTTTTTTGCCTTCAGCAGTGTTGATTTAGCCTAGTAAAATTATGAATTAAAGATCCCAATAACCATGTTTATATCAAATATTTATAAGTTATTACAGAGCAGCCCCTATTCTATCTACTCTATCCCAACTTTCAATTCTTTTAGCATGTGTGTGTGTAACAGCAAACAATCAAATAAACACCCTTTCAATGAAAGAGTAATTCTTGCAGAAATGCAATACTAAATTTGTAATAACTGGTACAATAATATTTGGGTACATTCTTAAGGAGTCTAAAATTATCCAGAAAAATAAATAACTCAATCACCCACCATCAAGTGCTCATGATTCTGCTTCAGAGGAAACTGAGCATCCTGTTGTGTATAGTAATGCAAAGAGAAGTATTGAAGAGCTGAGGATCTTTTCAAATACAGAAATCTGAAGAAGTTCTATGGCCCTGTCCATTGTTCTGAGCACTACTGCCAAGTTCATGCTATAACAAATTGTTTTCCCTGGGTGTACTCTTCTGCGCTCAGATTGCACGTGTATAGCAAAACAATATGTTTCCCGTGAGTTATCTAAATGAGCTACAATTTTTGCTCTTGGTTTGCAAACGCCTCCACTCTGCTGACATCATAAAACAATATGGTTTGCACTGGATCAACATTCACATTAGATGGCTATAGGGCATTTTGTCAAAGAACAAGTACTTTTTTTTATTACTATTTTGCTCCATATGTCCTCTCCCAGATAACCTATGAAAGCAAAATGTAGCTATGTATTTCTAATTTTGAAACAGATTGTTTTCATAATTTTATTTTAACTTTTTAAAATAACTTTCATTTTAAGCTCTCCCCCCCTACCTTAATGTTTCCCAGTATTTATGAGTATCTTGGAAAGTCTACAAGAACAAATTTTAAATGTATGTTTTATGAGTAATTAGTAATGTTTTAAGATTATCTGGACTAACAAAAACTCTAAAAGATCATTTTAATAGTTTATCAAGATGTTAGGACCAGGTCTCGTGCTGAATTCTCTTGGAACGATAAAGTAATCTTAAATTAGTCCTGTAGGGGCTGATGAAAATTCCAAGTAAGCATCAAGGATACTGTCTTTTCAACTTCCCTGACTGCTGAGAGTGTACCTTTTAAATGTGTCTTACGCTGTTTTTCTTTGCATACTTAGTGAAATCATGCCTGTAAGTGCACAAGATGTATTTGAAAATACCAGGTGTATAATTAATATTGGTTGAGAAATTAGGATCTGGGATTTTCTGAGCTTTAAAGGGCCTGGATGACTTCGCATTACTCATGATTAAACATTGCAGCATATGTCTGCACTCCAGGGTTCAGTATAGAATAAAGGTGTGTGAGTTTGTCTTAAAATAGCTTGAGCATGTGCTGTTGGCAATCTAACCCCCACAGTATGGAGCTCAGCGAGGGCAAATTAATCCAACTTTTCAGCTAGATCTGTTCCACAGTACAGGCACAGTAATAAATAAAAATTTTTTGGAGTTAACAAAACTGTTTCATTTGTTATTTATTAGAAAAAATAAAGCAAGTCAACTAAAGCTATTGGGGAAGAATTGAAGTAAATCAATTACTGGCAACACCGGTAATTAGAGTTTGCATAGCTTAGAAACAGACATCCTCACAAGCAAATCCAGGTTTATAATTCCTTACAAGGCAACAGCTGAGTATATTTGAGAAGAAGAGACCAGGGGGGTTATTTGTCACCGAATATGTAAGATGCTGCTACTTGTGTTGATTACAGGAATGGTAAAAGTAGTACAGATCAGGTTTGTAACCAGCTTACAGCCTGTCACAAATGTCAGGAAAAAACTTGTTCATGAGAAAGTTCCTTAGTTCTTTTCATCTTCCAGGCTTTGTACATTTAAACATGAAGGCATTGTAAGTACATAAAAAGAACTATGCCAGATCACAAAGAAAAACTTTGTTATCTTCAACACTGACCTTTTTCAGGACAAATGTGTATATTTATTATGATACAACATTGTAAAATTAGAATTTCTGTTACATATTTTCAGTTGCTTTTAAGCAGTTTGCCCTGGGATTAGTCTTTCTGGAAAATCTCAGTAAAATGTGATAAAGGAAGGAAACATAAATTTGTTCACATGAACAGCTTCTTCAAACAGTTTGGCTGGGAAGCCCTAGATGCCAAGAGTTGAAACAACAACAACAACAACTAGTATGAGGGATGCAATCTTCTCCAAGGTAGAAAATACGCATTTTATAATTTCTCTGAGGTTCTGCCTAAGTGCAGATGCTTTGCTAGTTTCTATAAATCTAAATGCACAAATATGTAAGGCTATTAAAATGTGAGTGTTCTTTGGATTTTCAGTGTGTACCCAAACAGTTTCACCCTTTCAGTACCTTTGTTCCTTAACTACACAAATAAGGCAGAAAACCTCAGTTTTTTGGGAATACATAGAATTTATGTTGAAGGCTGAAAATTTCAGAGTTGAACAGATAGGAACGAGATTTGGGAAATGAAATCAATCTGTGCAGTGTATGGATGCAAAACAGAAAATTGACAGAGGAATAAATAAAAATAAAAAGTGTGGAAAAAAGGCCCGAAAGCAGATAAGGCTAATACCGAGAGACAGGCAGAAGCACAAGGGAATGCCAAAATCAGGATCCATAAATCTCATAAATCCCTCTTTGTGGAGTTCACTGTCAAAAATGACACCTCCTTTCCCATAAAAAAGTGGCCTGCACTATGGACAGTGCATTATGGCTTACATTTGTTCCACTGAGAGAGAACTCAGTGTTAGTTTTAGTAAGACTGTGCTTTCAAGGAATTTTGAGGAAACTTTGCATAATCATTTTCCTCCACTGCTTTTCCTTTTGATAATCCAGGAAATTAAAAACAGAAGGTTATATTAAACAAGGTATCTTAACCCAACAAATGTGATTACAAATGCCAGCCTCTAAAATGAGGAAGTGAGAGAATTACAGTCACATGAACAAAATATTGCACTTTAAGCTAGTTAAAATTGACATCAGATATTTTCAAGAATCATATATTATTGGACAAATTTCAATCTGAGATGTGGTAAGTTCAGAGGCTCTTGAGAAACACTTTTATATTTTTCTGCCTTACATAAAAATCCTTTCCTTTCTAAGAATAATACTTACAAAACGGGCAGGCCTTTAAAGCCATGGAGGAACTGTGTGACGCCCTTTCTATAAGTTTCTTGTTCTAAACAGTTATGAACTCAAATTGTTCTTGTACCATAAAGTTACAGATGCAGTAGGAATGTTGCTTTGGTGCCTCAGTCTCAGATTCTAAAATGCTGAGCAATGATACTAAACCATAAAGACTTTTTTTCCAAGTACATCTAATCATAATTACTTTTTAATGTTGATTTCTAATGACAAATACGCAAATAATTTTTTTTTTGGCATAAGTTAATCTTGAATTAGTGTGGGGAAAAAAAAAAAAGCAATCTTCTGTTGCCAGATAATAGGTGCCCTCAATGTGCTTATTGCGCTTTCGTCTTATGCAGATTGTTAATAAATCTGTTCCAGGGGTTAAATAGCAATGTTTCTATGTAGAGGTAGGTAAATTAAAAACAATGTTCTTTGAAAACAATTGTTGCCTCTCTTCTGATGTGATAATGGACATAAATTTGTAGACAAGAGTAGAGAAAGCAAAATATATCTGACTTTGATTTTTTCTTTGTGTATTTTATTTGTGTATTTCTTTGTGTATTTCAAGGATGCTTTGAGCATTAATTGAAGACAACACAGGCAGATTAATGTTTTATTGTTGGAGAAAATACTTGAGAAAACAAAACGAAAACTAAAAGAATAGTTGTTTACTTTTTGAAGTTTACCGAGAACTTAAATTAAGGAGTGATACCAGACAAAGAAAGCAGTTCCTAACAAGCAGGCAGGCACTGGCCAGAGGAGATGTGGCTTTGCCTTAGGCCCTTCATGCAGTCAGTGATTAAGTGCCAGGAAATGGCTGACCTAGGGGTCATTATTATTCTTAATATAAACAGTTATAAATAAATCTGAGAGTATGAAGGCAAAAATGCTGAGATGTACATTGTCAGAGGAGAAGACAATTCAAGTTTGGTCTCCCTCGCACAAGTCTTAGGACACTGTCACTCCATGGATACTGAAGAAGTCAGATTTGATTCACACTGGGTTGAAATGGAAGTGAAATCCCTTGTAGGCTGGGTTTGTTGTTAGTTTTGGGGTTTTTTTTATTTGGCAAAATGTGATATTTTATTGTGATATTGTAAAGATGTTTGTTCATTTCTTCTTTTTTTTTTTTTTGTTTTTCCCAGGTTTAGGGCCAAAGGTGCTCACACTGAAAAATTCAGTTTCACTGTGTTTCACTTGATTTGGACTTTATTTGGCTTCTTTTTAAAATAATCCATGGAGAAATCTTAATTTAATAGAAACATAAAATCATAGAATGACTTGGGTTGGAAGGGATCTTAGAGATTATCTGGTTCCAATCCCCTGCTGTGGTCAGGGACACCTTTCGCTAGCCCAGGTTGCTCAGGGCCCCATTCAGCCTGGGGATTTCATAACACATAACAGTAGATTCATGTATAAATAAGACTATTGCTCATTTTTAAGTTTAAAAGGGCTCAATATCAAAGTAGAAATTTTATCCCCCTGACTTTTCACTGCTGAAGCTCAGTATGATGAACCACGTGGATGAAACAAGACACTGGACAAAAGCAAAAGAAATTCCACCTGAATGTGCAATTGTTATTAATGAAATTATTAATTCTTGACTAGGTTTGTACAGACTCAGAACAGAGAACGAGTATTCATTGCCATGTAATGAAGGAGAAAATTTACTACTCCTTTTTCTTTTTTACTTACTGAAGGTATTTCTTTTATTCTCTAATTTTCTCATAAAATTGCTAAATTCATTCCCTAGAGTTCATGAAAAAAAGTCATTTATTGCCATGGTGAGAAAGAAGAGCATGACAACTATTGTTTATGTCCTCAGCCTAAATTTAGGAAATTGTTCTGCTGTTGATCAGGAAGTCCTTAGTAAATTAAATCTTGATATTCTTTAAGCAGATATTGCCAGCCAGGCCAAATTTGTCTCTACCAGACAAAAATTAGGTAAAACCAAGACCACTGCTGAATGAGTTGTGTTCTTTCATCTAATTCTTATTAGAAGGCTTTGAGGAGAGAGGGTAGAACTGTTTCTTGCTTTATCCTACTCATGTTATCCATTAAGGAACTGAACCTGAATCGAAGAGATAGATTCAAAGGAATCATAACTTAATTCCTCTTCCAGGGCCAGTGATATTGTTGACATTATAATCAATTAAACACGCTTTACTTAAATGATGCCTTACTATTGGATTATAAAACAAAATTCAGAAAGTACTTTGGCATTTGAGTGCACTCAGAGAAAGATGTAGCCTAATGCTTTTGTATAACTGAGAATAGTGTATTGCTTTTGTTTCAAGAGATACTATTTCTTTTTCAGTGATTCGTATTCCTTCATTTTCTATACCTATTTTCATTTATGCATCCATTACAATAAAGTAGGCAAGGGAAAAGAAATATATGTTAAACACACCAGTGTCGTCTGGTTTTCATTATCTGTGTGTTTAATCTCATTCCTGGGATATATATTTTGAAAGTAAAGATGAAGTGTGAGATTGAAAAGTGGTGGTCTGTGCCTAAAGGACCTAAAACTGATATGCACATTTATTTTCTTGTGCAATTCTAGGTATCTCTTGTGGAATCTGCTTTTCTGAACTTCTTAGAAGTCTGAGAGGAGACTGTTCTGTATAGCAGACATCAAAATGTAGCAGTTAGAAACATTTAAGCACCTTGCTCTTATAAATTAAACACTTCCATGGAAAAGCTGTAGGCAGAATGTGATTTTATTCCGTTTTTTTAAACAGACATGGGAAATTAACTGAAAATGCAGGTTGTTTTTTTTTTTTTTCTGAAATGATAGCAAGCCTTAGTAAAAGTTGTGTCTATTTAAAACCAACCAACCAACCAACCAACCAACCAACCAACCAACCCACCTTTCTTTGCCACTCCTGTCAGAGCTCACGTTAGAACTCGTGACTTGCTAACTGTGGTTAGCCGTGTGTATCAACACAGAGACAGCATTAAAACAATTAATGTAAATGTCTTCCATACCTGTTCTCTGTGTATTGAACTTGTTTTGTTGCATGATATGAAAAACATGGCCCGTGGATGTTACCACAACCTCTCCTTTTTTTTGATGTAGAACATATTTGATTGTTTTCAGCCAAAATAAGATATTTATATTTAAAAGTAAAGAAGGGTCTGAAAACTATTTTTTAGGGAGGACTCTCTTGTTTTGTTTTGTTTTTTCCCATTTGCTTCTTCCAAGCTGTTCCATTAACAGTTTCAGGAAGGCTTCCTAACATTTCTCTTCTCATAAGGTGAATTGGTTCCCCATTCCTGAGCGCACTTCTGGGATTTGTCTGGCCTTGAAATCATGGCAAAACCTGAGCATGTATTAGATTCTTTTTTCTACCTACTTTCCTCACCACACATACACATAGCTGAATCTGAAAAAAATGTCATTTTGGTTATCCCAAAGACTGGAGAGGATATCACAGTGTATTACAAATGGGCCACATTAACACTAAGAGAAAAAAAAAAAATTACAAATTCTTTTCTCTTTTTTTTTTGGGGGGGGGCCTGATGTAAACTCATAACAATGTCAATCTAAGGGCATGAAACATTTTAAACTTTTTTTTCAGAATGTTATGACAGAAAAATATTTAATATTGACTAGGAGCTCATGTAGAATTCTACAAATGTGCAAACCAAAAATTTTAAATTTCATTACCTATTCAAAATAAGCTTGTATAGATTAGTTCTGGTTAGTTATAACACTACTTATTAGTTAGTCATAACATTAATACACTTCTTGTTCCAGACCTTAACTTTTCCTCATTACACTTCAGTTTTCACCAGGAAAGAAGGCAACCCAAAAATAAGCAGAAAACAATCAAAAAAACCCCTGGACAATAGGAAAATATTTGATTTCTGAAATAGTTAATATATAGAATATGTTAAAATGATTTACCATTAAAAATAGGATTTACCACTAAAAATAGGATTTACCATTAAAAATAGGATAAAAACTATTGAAATAGTGCTGACATTTTAGAATTTTGTTGAGAATCAAAAGGTTCATAATAGGAGTGTGAGCTTGAGACAAATCTTATTTGTCAAAAGACTCATCAGCCTGCCAATCCTTTACAGAATATTTGTATAACATTACTTGCTTCTAAATTAACTCTCATATCCAAGTGACAGTTACATATTAGTATTGGAAAGAAAACTGAGGGATACTCATTCTGCATGTTCATGGTAATTATGTTTCTTTATCATGGAACTAGCAACATTTTAAAATTAGGATTTGGGAATTACTTAGGAAATAATAGCCATATTGAATATTTTTTTAAAAATATCACACACAATCCACAGCAAAATCATATAAAAAATTAAAAGCACACAAGAGTCTGGAAAAAAGACTTTCAAATCCACTTCTCCCTTTTTGTACTAATACCCTCAAAAAGATCCTGTTTTCATAGGTATCAAACAGTAACTTGATTAATGAGAGCCCTGAGACATTCTAAACTGAAGAGAATATATCCTTTTTTTGAATTTTTTTTCCATTTTTATATTCAGTAAAGCAGTTCATTCACGACACTTCAATTTTTTATGCAGTCACATGCAAACTACATATAAAAAAATGCTATTGCTGTGGAAAAATGTCCACATTAAATAAATAATAACAAAAAAACCATAAAAATAATGGAAAACAGAAGGCCATAGCAGAGATTACTGTACAGGAAACTAGCAAAAAAGAACTGATGTTGGCATTATGTAGATTAAATGACCACAGTATACAGTATCCTCAGGGAAGAGCTGGATCCATTGTGCTGTTGCATGTTTGATTGACTATTGTAAAGTACTCGTCTTAAGGATCTGGTTTTCCTTGTATATGACATATAATCGCATCATGATAAAGAATTGTGAACATTTACGATCTCTCTAACCATGCAGGGGCAAAAAATGTGAGGGGGAGCAGAAACACAGCCAGAAGCAAAGCAACTAAGCCTTGCAAGAGCCCAGAGAGGAGCAGGACTTTCTGCAGCCACCTCAGCATCCCGTTCCCAAGATCGTGCAGATGGACTGAAACAATGGGGGAAAAAATCAGCATCAATTCTAGTTAGTAAGTGCTGAATTTATTAAATGAAATGAAAGATAATAAGAGGAAAAGAACCAAGTATTATGGTGACAGAGAAATAAAAGCTAATATTAAAGCTAAAGATAATTATTTCTATTATTTTTGTAACAAATGCAGTTTAATTTCCTGTTTGGACACACTCCCTTTTTATTCATCTATTTCTGAAAACACATCATATTTTCTTATTTTCTGGCACCATTAATGATGACTGAAGTCAGGGGGAACAGATTTATAACAAGCTTTCACATTAATCTGTCTTGTGGAATAGGCTAAGAAATAAGTCCCAAAAGATGAGGTACAATTGAATTTTCATTTAGTAGCCCCTGTTATCTTCTTTTGTAAATATTTTAGACTAATTTATTTCTCTGCTGAATTAATGGTCTGGTGTTTCATTTGAATGCCATTAACGTCATGTGAGTGAAGCAGATGCCAGCATTTGTAAGATGAATATATATGAGTTCCTTCAGTTTCTCTGAAAACATTTGTTTGGAACATATTCTTTCACTCATAAAAAAAATAAAATTATCATATCCAGCTGATCCTGCTCCAAAACAGTATTTCAGATTCAAGTACTAAATGGGCAAGACCTGATGATGGTAACACACTGAAATCAGAAAATGTTCCAATAAAAACACAAAGAAAAATAGAAATTATGGTAAATTCAGTAATAAAACATAATCATTTCATTTGTTCTCTTCTTCCTCAACTGACTAAAGAAAAAGATTCAGAATCTGTCAGGTAAAAATATATGTTTAAAGTAAGGAATTCATCTAATTACTAGGTAAAAATTGAGTGTGCATTTTGCTTGTGACTCCCAAGATACAATGACTGACATATCTATTATGTGAACTACTGCTGATAAACTATCTTTTTAATTCAGTTTTTTGCACAAATCTACTTTGATAGAACTGAACATGCTTACAAGGCATATAATTCCTTCTTTACACAGAGTATAATTACTAAAGGAATTACTGATCTAAATCTACATAGTCATTAATTGAAAAAGCTCATCTTTTAACAAACAACATTCTAATAACCTTCAAACCCAGATGGCAAACTTCACTTTAACATTTTTTAATTTCTTTTTTTATTTACACCACTTTGTAAGTTCCATTTCCATGGGTATATTTGCTGAAGTTGCCAGACCTTTATTTTATGATAAACTTTTATGTCTTTGTTGTAATGCACAAAGGGGTTTCAAATGCAATGTTTTATTAATTTTTCAAAGCTCAAAGCTCCTTAAAAGCCTCTGATGGTTTTTTGTGGGATTTTTTAGTTTGTTTTGTTGTTTCTTTTCCTTCCCTCTCTCCTTCCCCTCTCTCCCTTTCTTGCAATCAGCAACAATAGGCCTCTTGTGATGCTCAAAATACAACTTCTTTTCCTTGGTGTCAAAGAGTCTGCCTTCCGAGTGACACTCCTGATGACTCTAAAATGAGATGTGTGGTTGGGGTTATTTGGCACAGAAAAGCTTAACTCAGCTTCTACTCTCTGGTCTTTCATGAGAGCAAGGAGCAAAGGTGAAAGGTTGCTACTAGGAATTTGAAAGACTAGTTTCTCTTCAGTAGTCTGAACTCATGTTGCCAGGGAAGACAGAGCCCTGCTCACATAACACCATTCATTACACTGTGAAACAGAAGCTATTTATTAAAGGGAACAGAGAGAAGGAGGTGAAAATAAGAAATAAGATTTCTATAGTATTATAACGGTATGTCTTTCCCCTCTGCTCTCCCTCCCAAAAAAAAAGCCTATGAAATTATATCAAGTTCCTTTATATTTTTCAGTTAATATTGCCAGGAGTTGAGAAAATTAGTTATGAAGACTGATTTTATATTTTAAAATATTTTCTTACTGAAAGAAATACAACAATTTTAGACAGATTTCCTCCAAGACTTTTATTCTTGGACTTTTTAATAATAAAACATTTTCTAAAGTTGGCTTTCATATTATATATTTTTTTTTTTTAACACAACTTGAAAGTTAGCAGAACAAAATGGAACAGTAGAGTATCCAGTATGACCTCCTGTAAAATTTAGAACCATAAGTTTTTCCAAGCTACTACTACTTTGGACTCAACTGGACATGCTTGATTCAAAAATGTCTTTCAAACTAATTTCATGATTAAGTTCAGAATGTTACATGTTCTGCACAGGAGATGCTGTTCACATCAGATTAGAATATCGCCCCAGGAACTGAAAATATCAGAACACTGATAAATTATGATATTTACTTAGAGGGACAGATCACAGGGCAGGAATCATTGGGAAGGCAGGTTCATAGGAGGGATGTTGGAGGAAAGTAGGAGTTTTGTAATGATGACAGAGACATTCATCATAAATTGTCTGGGAAACAGCTGCTTTTGAGCCAAAACTGAGGTAATTCTAACAGGAAAGGTTCTTGCTTTCACTTAAAGACAATTTCAGGCATGGGGAAATAGCAAAGTGTGTCATAACTGAAGAAAGAAAGAATGTGGTTTTTGTTTCCTGTAGAAACTCAGAGATCAGAGGAAAGTTAATTCCCTTTTACATTAAGAAAATCCAACCAAGCGGACAGAAGAATTTTTTTATGGAGAAATTGTTTGAGGTGTAGTCACGGGGCAGCTGTGCATCCAGATGTTTAACATCAGGGAGAAGGGTGACTGGAGAGGGATGGTGGCAGAGGAGCATAGGGGTCTACAGGAAGAACTTTGTAAAAGTCAGAAAAGAATAGAAATTGAATATTCTATTTTGGACCATTTGTACCATAAATTCTTCCTTTTGATCTAGTTAACACTTACTTCTGCATCAGTTCAGCATGATATTAAACTGTGTTTGTCTATCCATATGCTGCCTAGTAAATTTATCACCAACAATCAGTTTTTGAGCACCACTTAAAGTTATGTCAGCTTCATTTGCTACGTAAGAAAACAAGTCATTCATAGGAAAGGGAAGAGGCATGGAATAAGAGAGATAGTAAAAAGGAGAGACAGCACGCATATAAGACTTATGTTTACCAGTTTATTAGAAAATAAGTGTTTGCTGTGGATTGTCTCAGTCTGAATAGCGTTGAACTCTTCTTTGAGACTTCATTGAGTCTTCATTTTTTATTGAGACTTTCAGTAGACACAAATGACTTTCAAAAGACACATTCTGACCAGCTAGGAAGGAATAATTCTCTGCTGAATTATTATAAAGCAGTTTCAATTTTATTTTTTTTTTTAATCTGGGGAAGTGTATAAAATGTTATTATTCATTAATTAGCACCTGTAATTGTTTTATTCTGCTTTGATTTTATTTGGTATAAAAATCAAAACAAAATTAAAATGAGCAATTAAACAGTTACAATGTTTAAAAAAAAAGGAAAACAACGAATTTCCTAGTGAATCAAGTCAGTGGCCTAGATAAACCAGTACTGTGGTTCTGACTAGGCCAGCAGAAGAAAGGCAATCGCACATCTGTGTTTTCACAAGCAGTATGACTAACACAAATTACCCTTTGAAGTTTTTTGTATGCCTATGTTTACATATCAAGATAAAAGTTTTAGAATATAGATGATGAAAAAATGTGAATGCAACCACACACATGTATATATTTGTATTAAGACACATACAATTAAAATATAATAAAAATAAACACTAAATATATCACTTTGATCCATTACTAATAATTAATTTAATGAAGTGACTTTTAGTTTAACTTTCATCATTAACTTCAGGAAGATTTTTCTTTTTTTAAAAAAAATTTTTTTAAAAGCCAAAAAGGTAATTTTCCTATTTTCTAAATACTTTTTACTAAGAACTGCAGTGATGACATGATAAATTACTATCTTAATTCATTTCTCTGCCATGGAAATGTAGCTCTTCTTCTCTCTTTTTCCTTCCTTCCTGTTCATTATCTCTCTTTAGCAAATGGGTGATAGATAACTTTTATGTTTATAATAGCAAATGTCAAACTTCTTGGAGGTCAAATATATTACAAAATGTATTCTGTCAGTACATAATGTCCATGTTTCCATGGGGTTTTTTTTTTGTTTTTTTATATATGTATAGAGAGAGAGAGGGAAAAAAGAAAGAAAATTACCTGAGGGACACTTTTTATGCTGGAAAATGATCATCTACATGAGAAAATTTATAGAACTATGCATTCACACCAGAATTCTCCAAATCCAAAGGCCAATTTATTTTTTTTTTCCCCAAAGAAATTACTTCTAATTTTATTCTATTTTCTTGATTCTTTTAATTCCATTTTATCAGTATTATATACATACATATATAATTGCATCACAGGCAATATTAAAGAGTTTCTATAGCTGTAAGGCCTTATATTTTATCTGTGCAGGTAAATATACTGCAATACTCAGTTCCTGCTGGAACAGAATAATTTAATTGTTCCCAACTGAATTTTATTTTTTATTTAGTAATAGATGTATGTCAGAGAATTAGATGTCATAATTTCTGAGGGGAGAATATTGTGAGGGTTTTTTTAAATTACCTTCATTTACTTTTATTATCTCTGTCTTTTATAAATTTTTTGTAACCCCTCTTTTTTTAGGGCTCCCTCCTTGGATAATAATTTCAACAATACAAAACTCACCGATGTGGTTTTTTTATTTAACTTTGAAGACCTGGCTTTATGCAGTCCATAAGACCACACGGGCAGAATTTGAAGTAAAATATCCTCCTATTCTTTGTCACACCTTAAAAAATGCATCCCTTAGCTCTTCAGACAAGGGATATTAACCAGTTCAATACGGTGTTCACAAATTCTTAGACATCCTAAACAATTACAGCTGTGAAGAGTGTTTTGGAATAGCTGAGATGTAACAGTTCAATTATCTTTGAAAGTGCTCTTTAGGTTCTAAGAACCTTTAGGTTCTTTCAGAGCTACCAACTAAGAAATACAACCTTTAGTCGCTATTGTCAGAAGGAATTTTCCTCAAGATATTGCCGTTCACTTTCTACAGGAACTATATAGACTTTTTAGAATCAAATCTCTATTATTTTCCCCTTACTGTCTTTCAGTTTCTCTGACACTTTGTTAAGAACCAGTGGCCTCCAATGACTTCAGATTTCATCCTCCTTCCTGACTACTGGACAAACTAACTGACTTGAGAGTCTGTGCACTTTAATAGTGCACCCTCGTCGCCTGTGCGCTAACGAAATCAGGTAATGTGAATTTTCCTCCCATACTCTGTCTCTTTACGTATTTTGTGTCAGTGAAAAGATTGAAAGTCACATTGTTTGTTTTAATGACCTACTGGGGTAATGAAATCCAGGTATGAACTATACCTTATATAAAGGTTTACTTCCTGGTAAGCTAGAAATAGTCTTGAATTTTAGGGAGTTTTGCTGTTACATGGTGAAAAAGGAAATGGAGAGCTTGAACAGTCTTCATGTGTTCTTATAATTTTTACCAACCCCACTCAAATTCCCTCTAGCCCTTGTCCTTTCAAATATTTCACATATTCACAAATTCATGACAGGATGAACTGGTGAAAAAAATATACTTTATTTAAATAGCTTCAATTATATAATGACCTATTTGCATTTTAATAGAGATTTTGAGTAGAACACCTGAGACTTCCAATAAAATAGGGATTTAAATTTGCAGGTAATTAAGGATCAAGCAGGTTGTGAAATTTCTGTTTGATCTATTTAATAAACCTGTTTACTGTCATAGACAATAATGTTGCTGACCCTAAATTGTCCCAAGTTTTCAAAGCAAAAAAGTTTTCATTTGACTGTACTAATTATTCAGAAAGTGAGCATTATCCATGTCAGGAATATCCTCTTTAAGATGGGATGCTATTTTAGTTATTGCATCTTTAGCTTGTAATGGATCAAGCCGAATAAAATAACCGAAGAGAAAAAATGCTGAATATATAATTCTAATCCTCAATGCATATAATATCCTAGCTTTGGCCAGCAGTTGTCTCTGGTCAGTTAGGAGTGCCTAGGGACTAACCCTACATAAATTCCATTGGCACTAATAAGACTTAGTCCCATAAATCCCATGAGTATTGATTGCAGAATGAAACTGCACGGTGATTACAAATGGGTCAGAAGTGAAGAAATTGTACAGACAGATTCTCCCACTGGGAACGACTACTTGGGGATTAAATATTGCTCTCAGTTCACCATCTTTGACTCAGAAGTGCAAATGATGCCTTCTTTAGACACTTGATTGAGGCAAGGGCAAGTAGTAGTATAATTCTGAACTCAGCCAAGTCAAATCGCTGTAAGTTGTATTTAGGTCTCTCTGGAGCTTTCCATGTTTTGCACCTAATTGGCATATTCCTAATCACGATTTTTCTGCTGACAAGCTGCAGCCTGTAAATTTCAGGGCAGGTAACCTTTCCAATCATGTTTTAATCTTTTCATTTCAGTTGTGGATGGTACAAGCAGCACCGAACTGGACGAAGAATTCACAACTGTAATGAGAGCTGTGAGAAACCAAATTCATACTCAGATAAAACAGTGTTATATTCAAATCACTTCCCCACTATGTCTCTGAGTATTTAGGTGCCATTGTACTCTAAGCACTGATTGTTTAGCAATCTCTACTCAAAACATAACGATCTGCTGGAGAATGAAGTTGAGGCATGTTGTATGGACTGCAGTTCGTGGAAATGGAAATTTACCTTTATGGCACAAGGATTTAAATCTTTTCCTGTTCATGTTTTTTTGGTTACTTGGGGGTTTGGGGGTTTTCTTCGGTTGTTTTTGATACTTTGGATGTACTTTTTCTTCTCCTACCTAATGATGTTGTTTCTTTCTTATGAAGCTTTATGTTCAGAATCTACAAAAGTGTGAAAGAAAGGGTCATCACAGAATATCTCAGCTGCTTTAACCATTCCTAAAGGTGTCTTGGCAAGAACTCCTTTTTGGTTCTGTAATTTAGTTACTCCAAAACATTTAATTCTCAATTGTGTTCAAAGCTTAGAAGAAATTAGGTTGTACGTGTGATCTTGTCTATACCATACTAAGGATCTTGGCTGGGAGTTATTTTTGTCTGTGACATCAAAGTTCTCTTAGCCAGTTATGACCCTTACCCTCTCCTCTAAGTGGAGACATCTGTTTTCTTTATTCATGTCCTTATGCTCCCCTGATGCCATGGTGAAGACACAGCACCAATGTTAACTTCCACGTTCTCAACCCAGCCCAAGGAAATGAGGACATCCCCCAGCGTGCACCAGGGCAGCCTGCCCTCTGCAATGGGAAGTGTGCAACCCTGTCCCTGGACTGCAGAGTGGCCTGCTCAGAACTTTACTACCCATAAGGAAGTCCTAGGACTCCAGTCCAGCATATTAAGGTAGTGTCTGAGTGGTGACAATGATGCTTCTGACCTTGGAGCTGGAGTGAGAGAGTCTGCTCTCTTCGTGGCATCTTGAATCCGTGACTTTCAGCACAAAAGGGCAGGTGCACAAATGTTGCATCATGACAGGGTTTTAGCAGTGAGGAGTGGCAAGTAGTGAGTGAGAGTCTACTGTGGTTGTCCTAGCCTCTCTGGAAGCTTTAATTTGTTACTTAGGGCTCACAAAGAGGTCCTTCTGGGAAAGGCTGAGAGGTGCCTCTGGCTTGATGTGGTGAACCTCACTGCTGGTATTATACACTATTGTACCTTTGTTAGCATCCTGCTAAAGTTGGAGGAGGTCACTTACCAAGTCCCCCGTGCTTATATGAAGGTGAACTTTGTGCTGTTGGCACAAAATTTAGTTAATTCTGTTCTTTTTGGCGTAGGTGGTTAATAGATTTTTGAGGTTGAACATAGCTTTGAAGTTACATATTTTGAGTATAACATTGTCCTATATGTTATTATGATCTATTCTTCCAGGGGAAGTTATAGAATGTGGAAGCTAGATTCCAAAACATCTGTCTGCCCGGAATAATCTTTTATCTGTAGTAACGATTTAATTTCAACAGAAATAAATTTCAACAGTCAGCGTCATAAATCCTACTTTAGCTTTCTGTACACACTAGAATTATTCTAAACTAGCCTCAATTGTGTCTATTTGAAGAAAGAAAGGGATATTTTAGTGACTCAGCTAATTGTGGATTTTGGTTTTACAGAGTGACTCAGTGGCTAAATTTACTGCCTGATTTATGTGAAAATACTGCCCAAAGTCAGATTGCCAGAGCTCAAACTCTTTTATAAAATCAAAGTCAAATCTTGATTATCTGGTATACTGAATTAATCGGGCCATACCTCCTATTAAAATCTAGCATTTCTAAAAAGCATCTACTCTTATTTTTTTAAAGCAGATGTTCAGGTAATGTCTTAGGTACATAAATTTCATTTCTATTTTCATTTTTATTTTATTGATTTATCTGCTTCACCCAAAATATCTTGAATCTACAACACCAGTATCCTTTTCCTTATTACCAGTATAGCAGATATTTGAAGCTATTGATTATTTGCAGTCATTTGGCATTGGTTGTTTTCTTGCTGAGCATGTATTTATATACCATCTATGAGTATTTAATCTGTATCAATTGTCTTTAGTATCTGCAGATTATCTGCCCCGGAATGGCTATCTCAGGAAACACATCATGTCTAGCAGAAGTCTCACCACTATCCTCAGATCAAAATAGAGTTATGGAAACATTTCTGATGAACTAAATACACTTTTTGAAGACAAAAACTTTAGAACCTCTATTTTTCTTTGTTGCATTAAAAGTGCTTCTGCTTTTACTTTACGTCTAACCAGTGTATTTGAATGATTTATGCTAACCTCTAGTTCTCTTCTCATGTGGTATTGTGGAATCAAAACTGAGTGCTGTGGTCAAGTGGCCACAGACAGCAGTGAATGTCAGGAGTAGATACACACTTCTAGAGCTTATCTGTTGTGCAAAAATACAGAGTGCCTTGAAAGACAACTAGATGTTAGCTGTGTTGCTAAGTTCCATTAAAAAAAAATCCTTGGATGTATTTTCTTCCCCTGTAATTGTTTTCAGGTTGGTGAAAATCCATAATTTTTTTAACTGAAATAGAAGTAAACTCTTTGATCTTCTCTGTAAATCTAATGAAATAGTCTCAGCACCGTTTCAGTACAGAATATAGATTGTTCCTCCAGTTCAGTCTCTACAGAGTTCAGTGTTTCAGATGGAACCGAAATGGTGAACTATTTTGACTACAGCAATTCTAAAAATATATGCACATTTTAGAACAAACATCCAAAAAATAAGTCCTAACATTTATTCTTCTGTATTTTCCATTATGCTTTGGCTTCAGAATACATTTTGTGTTCAGAATTTCAGTCTTATAGGACTGAAATAGGACTTATAGCTTCTGAAAACGGAGAAAGGAATGTGTAAATCCACTACTTCTGAGGCAATCTACTGATGTAGATAATATTGGTGGTACTTGAATCACTAATATAAATTACTGTCTTTATGGTGTTCATCATGTATCTGCATTTGTACATCACTGTCTTTTAAAGTGAGACACATTATCCAAATCCACTGAATCAATAGAAAAAAAGGTTTATATTTGTAAATATAATAAATATGCACATTGCAACATTTGTATTTAAATGAAGGTTATCCTTTCCCACCGTATTATTTTAGGTCCAGTGTCACTCAGAGATATTTGCTGCCTGTTCCATACTTTATAATTCCAGACTTTATGTGTACTTGAAACATGATTTAATAGTCCCAGACAGAGATCAGTTTAGAATAAACATCTTCAACTGCTACTTTGCTGCCACCATGGATTAGACTAGCCAAACAGGTCACTTGTTTCCAGCTGATTTGAGGTGATTCAATAGCATATTCCATATCAGGTAGAAGAAAATACATTGTATAGTATAAGAAAGAAACACTGGTCAAATTTCAAAATAATCCGAAGAAAATTCACTTGAATAAGAAATCTTTATTGCTTAATGGATAAGAATTTTAGCTAAAGGCAATGGTATATATTTTCTGTATATCAGTTCCAGTTCTCACTAACAGAATAAATAAAAAACCCCCAAACAGTCTTTTTGGTGAGGCATATTTTTATATCTCTTTGCAAAGTTTTAATGAAAATAGGACGATTCAGAAGACTGCATAGCAATGTTATGGTTTCCATAACTAATCTTTATCATGTGTTTTGCAGAACTGAACTTATTTTTCAAATCGTAGAGTTAAGGACTGAGTCCTCTTTAAAAATCTTGATAGCTCCTGAAGAATGCAACACAGCTTTATCAGAGTGTTCCATAACACTTCACCCAATTATCTAAATAATATAATAGATAGCAATAAAGCTGATAGAATAATAAGGTGTGAATAAATTACAGATTAGTTCTGTCAACAGGCAAAAAGGTACATAAATAATTTTTCTAATTATAACATACATTAAAAATATATAATAAATTAATTTAATAGACTTTTTTTACTTATACAAGCTATGCCTCTGAGGAAAATGGCAAAAAATATTCTTGAATTAATGGGCAAAAGATGGGCAAAAACAAACTGAAGCTGAATGGAAATCACACTTCCTTTCTGTAGAACAAAACAAAATCTAATCTCTCTCTTCCTACATCTTTTAGTAATTTGTAAAATTTAAATTCTGACATTTTTAAAATCAAAACTTTGGTTTGATTTTTGCACATTTTGAAATATTTATATGAAATTAACTTAAAAGTGAGAAACTGATTCAATTTCCATAAATTGAATAAATAGGCCATAAATAGCCCTGTAATTCTTGCTTTTCACAGTTATCAAAGTGTTTTAAAATATTTAACAAAGTTTTAACCACACTAGAACATGGAAATGTAGCTTACCTAAAAAACGGTTTAGAAGGTTTCACTGATTTCTCTAAATAGTTCTCACATCTCAATAAAATACCCCATTAAAGATATACTCAAAACTGACTTCAAAGGAATATGCCAGAATTTTTATAGAAATAAAAGCTAGCCGGGTATACTCACGGTATAATGGAATTTGTGTCAAGGTATGCTCAGAAACATTTCAGTCTTTAATACTGTATAGTGATTAAGTATCAAGAATGAAAAAAAGGAATAAATCTTCATAGGTCTTATCAATTTTTGTTTAAAACTATTTAAGTAATCTCATATTAACCTTTCTATGCTACCTTTATCTGTTTATTAACTGTGATGACATTTGAATGGCTTTCACCTTTCAAAAACCATATATTCATATGTTTACATCTTTCTGATATCTGTGCATAAAACTTATTTTTTTTGTTTACTTTAGTTGTTCATAACATTTTTACTTGTTTTGCTTGCTTTACTGTAAAACAATACAGTAATTCTATATAAAAGATGATTTTTTGTCATCCTCTTTCCCATATTCATAGTAAAGATTTGAATGCCCATTATGCAGAAGCTGTAAAAGCATATTGTCTATCATTGTGAAGTTCCAATTCAAAGATTATTTTCTACACAACACAGAAGAAATCTTTCATCAAGAAAAAAAAAGAAGAGAAAAGGATTGTGACAAACACACATTTTTGGCGTCCTTTTGTGCAACAAAAATAGAACTAAAAGGAAAGGTAATTGGAAGGCCATTTTAAAAAAATGAAATATCTATTGGCTGTCTCTGCTTTAATATTTCAGAAGTTTGGAGATGAAAGGTATTCTTTCTTTGACAGCAATCATTGTTCAGGCTGTCATCACTCAAGTCAGCAATTTCATCACTTCACAGCAAAAGCATCATTAGGAAAAAGGGGAAAAAATCCAGATGAACCACTTAAAAAAAAAATCCTAACCAAACCCCTTCAAGTAGCAAAAAAGCATACTTTTTTCCCCAATATGGAAGGTCTATATTTTATAATTTTTCAGAGCTGAGAGTGATTCCAGTTGGATTATAGCTAGAGAAAATCTTTGTTCACGGTAATAAAAGACATCACGCACCGAGGCAGCTTCTTGCTTAAAACAGTGGTAGCAATTTAAGACCAAAAGTATGAACTAGTAAACCAAGGGTGGTGGGGGTTTTTTATGTTTATTAGGGGTTTTTGTTTTGTTGGTTTGTTTTGTTTTGTTTTAGTTTTTTGTGCTGGTTTTTTCTTTTTTTTTCCACTGCACTAACAACACATAGCTACTAAAACTACTTTCCTACAGAAAAGAAAAGCAAAGTTATTTGAAGCTCAATTTATTTTTATTTATTCTTGGAAGTTAAGAAGATTAAAATTCTGGATGATGTCACTAATTGACAAGCAGGAAAACAAAGAGATTAGAGTCTGAAAACAATGAACTGATTAATAATTTCTTAAATGCCTTTATACAGTATCATCATCTTTCATGTTATTTTAAAAGAAAACAAAAGAAATAGAAGGCTAGAAAAGTAATGGAAAACCAATTAATTTTGAAAGGTGATTATGCAACTAATTAAGAAAACTAACAAAATACCACTGAAGGAAATGGTGATTACATACTAGCCTCAATGGTGAAAAATTCATCAAGAGCAATGGCAACTGCTTACGGACATCACTAGGAGTATTTGGTACTGAATTTCTGACTGAAAGTCTAATGAAGCTGATGGACTTATCCAGGTCAATTTTAATTTATATAAGTGCTAAAATAGTCTCTTGAAAGATAAAGTCCTATGGAGAAATGGAGAATGGAACAGGCCATGAGCACCAGAGTTGGACAGACAGGGGCCAGTTTAGACCAAATATTAGTTGATTGTGGAACTCTTTTATGCTTTTTCAACACAGATAAAAAATACTTGCAAAACCTTGTAAATTACAGTATTAGGAATACCAAAATTGTAATCTTCTTGTTAAACATAATTACTCATTCTCAATCAGCATGTGCTGCTACCTTGAATGCGTCAGTTCTGGGTATTTTAATGTGACAGAAGGGCCCATTACTTTATAACCCACACTGTATCACAAAACTCTTATGCAGACATGGCATTGATCTATGTACTCAATCACCTCCACACCTAAAATAATGCAAAAGATCAACCGGCTGATAAATGTCTGGCCTCTCTAGAGGCCAGAAGTCACCTTCTGTTAAGGTTTCCTTCAATAATGGTATTCCAGCAACATACTGCGCAAATTACAACTTATGCTGTTTACCTTTTACATCTCTTCGTACACTACTTTTCATCTTGTTCTCACAGGCTATTGAGTTCTGGCTTCTTGTGAGGGGATGATAACTCCAACCTCCTGCCGTGGCCTCCCACATAGACAACTCGCTGTACACAGCTGTACTGCCAAGATTTGGGTAGTCTGCTCTGCTTGATGTTCATTTTGCCCCCTCTAGATCTTTCTTGGGGAGTCTTTTAAAGATTTTGATTATAACTGGACAGTAGCTGATCTTTGGTTTGATTCTTATTTAGAAGTGTTTATTGATGAAGGGGTGTCATGAAATTTTTATTACCGTGAAAGGAGAGGAGTAGATTTTTTTAAAGGAGCATTGCCGTAGGATGCCTTTTTTCAAACATCTGTAATAGAGGGTTCAGAAAGTCAGTAGTCATTTATGGGTTTGCCACAACCCTTTGCAAATGACCTGTCTTCCTTCACGTTAAATTTCTAAGAATTTATGAAGATCTGCATAATGAAAAATATTGCTATCTAAATGTTATAATGAGGTTATACTTATTATAATGTTTAACAATCTGATGGCATGTTGTGAAATGTGAACAGCAGCTAGATGACTTTCAAGTTTCTCCATTTTCCCATGCTTTAGATAGATTAAAGGTTAATTAATTCACATCTGACTCTTAATTGATTTTTTAAAATTGCTTGATTAAATCACACTCTTAAATTTGTTTATCTACCATATTTAATATGTGATTACACACAATCTTCAAACTTGATAAACAATTACATTTTAAAAAGTGGATAAATATCTAATAAGTATTTAAAATAAGGCAACATTAGATAAACAAATGAAGCATTCTCTCTCTTTTTTCATTTTCTTTAATTTCTTTTGGTAATAGACCAGATGAGCTATGTGTTGAGTAAAGAAATTGCATTAGAAGATTAGCAATTATTAAAAGAAATTTTTCAAGTTAATATATTCAAGGTAAAGTGGAATAAGATAAAATACATTTTATAATTAATCTTTTTTCTTGCTACTCTTGTTTTAGTGTTATGATTATTAATGGTTTATTGCATATTAAGAAGCATTTTATGAAAGGATAGGTAAATTGAGTTCCTACCTGGTTCCATTCAAGAGAGTCTTTGACAAGTCTCTCAGGTGTTTGCAAGTCCTTGCACACTTTTATGATATATTCAGATAACAAGAAAAATATCATTAAAAATAACAGTGTTTTGCAATTAAAAGTACTGATTTTGGGGGTGAAACTAGTAATAATCTTAGTAATTCAAATATACCATGCTCGGTTCTCACATGATTTTGTTGTTATGACAGAATACTTTATGGATGTTAGTGCCTCCATTAATTGAGTGAATTCCTTGCAAGAATGCCTTCTAATTCTTTGGCTAATTAAGTAAAAAGTAAAAGGTTTCCTTTCCATATTGTATTCCATTATCTGAAAGCTGAAAAATAAGTACCTAAAAACCCATGATAAAAAATATTTTCCTGTTTGCTACAAACTCAATGGTTGTGCTCTTTTGTTTCTGGAAATAGAATAAATTAATGTAACACCTTCCCCAGAACCACCGTTATAACACATTATTATTCTACACACACACACAAAAGAGAAATCTATGTTTTATTTTAAATACTTATATACATGATAAGGAAATTTGCAGGGGAAAAAGAGTGTTCTGAAAAATATATGGCACTTTTTAGTTCCTTAATACACCAAAACAAGGTTTTAGGGGTTCCAAACAAATCACAGAGATGTAAGCGAAAAGAGTTCCAGGCTTTGCTGAGAATGTCTGACTACATCATTCCTGGCTCCACCTTGAGTGTCATTTCCAAACATTCTTCCCAAAACACCAGAAGGCCCATCTTTAAATAACACCAGGGTTGTCTGCTGCCAACTCGTGTGAATGTGTAGGCAGAGAAATGCCAAACCAAGTGGGCTTTGGGCTGGTTCCAGGCAATTTTCCTGTCTGTTTCTCCTCCATTCACTGGCAGCTTTCTCTCTCTCTCCTCCCTTTTCTATTGCTTTTTTGTGACATGTGGCTACCAGAAAGCTACCAGGATGCCACAGAGCAACACCATGCAGGAACTCATCTAGGGCACGGTACCCCAGAGCAGTCCCTTCACACATACCAGGTCTTGGTTTTTATCCTCGGGGGCAGTGCTTCAGAGAGAGAAAACATGGGCACTCCTAGGGATGGCTAGACTTCCTCCTGAATATCCAATCCCTCCTTCACTGGAAGGCGGTTGTCATACATTCATCTGGTTATAGAAGCCTGAGTGAGGAGACTCTCAAAATTGTCTTGACCATTGCAACTGCTCTGCAAATGCAGCAGGATTTGCCACTTCCCGCCTGTCCTGGGGAGCCTTCTCACCCACCCTTTTGAATGAGACAAATGACCAGTCCTGCAAGGCTGCTTCTTGGAGGTGTGGCACAGTGTTTTGATGAAGAGACTACATTTGACCATGCCTGCCTGCTTCTGCCTCCTTCAGAGGAGACACAAAATCTTCTGAGAAAAAAAGGAGCCCTTTCTTTCCACGTACTTTAACCTTCATTTTGTTTCACAGTTTATACTGTTTATGGAGCTCTCAGTTCTTTATCTAAATACTTTATATAAAGGAGAAACTCTCAGATCTCTTTACAATTTCTCTTGTTTCTGAGTGGTATTTTAACAAGAGCAAATAAATTTCTTGTTTCCCGTCTCCTCCCACCAGTTACACAAGCAAAACAAACAGTAGTTAGCATGGGGGCATCTAAGAACAAGACCTTTGGGAGCAGTGGTTGAATTGTGAGGGGTGAGAGCTGCATGTACAGAACTCGTTTTTCCTTTCAAAGTGGAAGTGTTTGAATGTAGCTGCCCACTGGACAGAAAAGTCTGTCATATGCATGCATTTAAGGAAATGAGGGATGAGAACGCCTGTAGGGAAGAATTCCAGATTAGCTGTGACATGACAAAACTGGCTCTAGCTCACTACTGATAACAAGATAAATACCACTAAGCTTGTACAATGACTTGTAGATGAGGCAAGTACAAGGGCCATGCAAAAAGCTCTGTGAAGACTTGCTCAATAACTATCATATTGCTAGAGTATTGTTCTGCAGCATCTAAAACCACCACTGAACTACTTTTCCAGAACAGTTCTGTAACACAACGAGAAACGATTGCCAGATTTACTTCACTTATCCACTTATTCTGGTTTTTGAGCATTTAAATTTTTTAAGTGTTATATAAAAAATGCCTAACCATACTGTTAATTAAAAAAAAAAAAAAGTGGAGCTATACAACCTTATTGATTTATTTATTTATTCATTCATTGGTTCCCCATGAAGAATACTATGGCTATAGGTTTTCCCAAGGGATGGAAAGTCAGGCAGTATAGATAAGCTGACAGGATCTTGCTCTTCCTGACATGTTTTGTACTTGTAAAGCTACTTTAAAATTGATAACACTTGCTGCTTGCAAACCTTCGCTAAGGAAATGATCATTTATCATTTTGGTTATATCTAAGGTCAATGTTCATCCACAGCAGGCCACGCATAAGATAAGGCATAGATTTTTTAACAAGATAGTCTCCACCAAATAGAAGATAACACTAGAAGATTGTCTGCAAGTAAGATGTATGCACTTTATTTTGTAGAAGTGAAAGTGTTTTGGCCTTTGTTTTCCTTTGTCTCCATCATTTTGGCAGGAACTCCATAACCTATCAGGTTTTCAGATCTGCAAAGCAGCACAGGAAGCATTGCAGAAAAAGGTGTTTACAGACAGAAAATTAAGGTGGCTTTTAAGGATTTGTTTCCCCTTTACTAATACAGTTAGACTGATGTATCCATTTGCATTTCTTTACTTTAGACTCTGTCATGGTTTGATGCTGAATTAAATTCCTACTATCATTCTACTTACTTTGATGACTCAGTAATTGTTTTGCCCAATATTTTTCCTCAATATCCTCATCTCAAAGTTTTCATGATTCCCCTTGCCTTCAATTTTCCTGGCCAACGCACTGAAAATGTTGTGATTGGATGCTGAGTTAAACGCCAAGCATACGAAATCTTATTTATTTATTTG
>VZTA01019066.1:110910-121112 GCA_013398855.1 Mohoua ochrocephala | reverse complement strand
CTCCTCCTCCTCCTCATCCCGTGGGGACCGGCTCAAAAGCCGCTGGTTTCTCCTGCGGGTGTGGAAGCGTGGCCGGTCCCTGCTGGGAGACAGCCCCGAGGAGCACGGAGTGATCACAGAACCGTGGAATGCTGGGGGTTGGAAAAGCCCTCCAAGAGCCCGGCACTGCCCCAGGTCCCCGAGCGCCGCATCCCAAGGGCCATAAACCCTGCCAGGGCTGGGGACTCCAGCCCTGCCCCGGGCGGCTGTGCCAGGGCTGCACGGCCCTTTCCATGAAGGAATTTCCCCGATATCCAGCCTGAGCCTTCCCGGCACAGCTGGACGCGTTTCCTTCTGTCCTGCCAGCAGTTCCCTGGGAGAAGCGATCCCCACCTGGCTGCGCCCTCCCTCCGGGGACCCCTCCTGAGCCCCCTCTCCTCCGGGCCGAGCCCCCCCAGCCCCCCGAGCCGGGACCGAGCTGCCCCCCGGGGGAGGAGCGCAGACCCCATCCCCGGCTTCCTGCCCATTGTTCTCCGTGCTCAGGAGCACCACCAGAAGGAAGAACAAATCCTGCTGGCTGGGTGGGAAGCTCAGCCCCATCCCAGCAAGGCAGGGGCAGCCCCAGGCCGGTCCCAGCGTGCCGGGAAGCCGCTTTGTTCAGGGAAACAGGAAGCCCTGAAATAGCAGAAGCTGGAAACACGTGGCCGGGGGGGAGCTGGGAGCATCCAGTGTCCCCCCAGCTCTCCTGCACAGGCCCTTGGCATCGTTCCAGGGTGAACCCACTGCCCTCTGCCTCTGCTGCTACAGCACATCCTCGTCTCCCACCCACCCCATGCCCAAAGCACCGGGTGCTCCGGGAGCCATCCCTGAATGCTCTGGGCCGCCCTGGATCCGGCACCCCGCTCGGAGAGGGCACCCAGGGGAGAGGTGCTGCTCTCCCTGCTGCTCCCCCTCTCCCCAGGCTGGGATGAACCGGGGCAACCCTCAGGAAGGGAACAAGCAGCTCCTGGTCCGGCCCCTACTGCAGCCGTGCCAGGCCAGAGCTGCTGTCCCAGAGGGGTCAGGGGGACCCCGAACGGGGGCTGAGCTGACCACAGCGAGGGCAAGCAGGAGGGAGGGAAGGAGGGATGCTCTGGGCCGTGCAAGCTGCGGGGATGAGCAGGAGGATGCTTCATCCCCCGGGGCTCTGCAGGGAGGGGCTGCCAGCAATACCCACCCAGCACCGGTCACCCAGGGGCTGCCAGCTGGAATGCTGCTGGAGCCAGCAGAGAGCCAGGACAAACGGGCTCAGACAGACAGAGGGCAGGGATGGGTGGGATATTGGGAAGGAATCGTTCCCTGGGAGGGTGGGGAGGGGCTGGGATGGAATTCCCAGAGCAGCTGGGGCTGCCCCTGGATCCCTGGCAGTGCCCAAGGCCAGGCTGGACATTGGGGCTTGGAGCAGCCTGGGACAGTGGGAGGTGTCCCTGCCCATGGCAGGGGGTGGAACGGGATCTTTAAGGTCCCTCCCAACCAAAACTACTCTTGGATTCTATGGGCACATCCCCAAAAAAGTAAATACCACAGCCAAACGGGAGAAGAGCTGAGCTTTACAGTCTGAACATCCCCCGGAGCGGCTGGACAGGCAGGACACGGACACTTGTGGGACACGGCGAGGACGGAGCCCGGGGCTGGGCATCGTGCTCCCAAACACAAAGAATTCCATGGCAGGAGCAGATCTTCCAGGTCCAAAGATCGCTGCCGGAGCGAGCTGCCGGCCTCCGGGCGCAGAAATGAGGGGATTAGGGCGAGGAGGGGATTTGCAGGCTCAGCCCCTGCCTGAATGGAGGCTCGGGGCCAGGGAATGGTGACACGGGGCTGGGTTCTCCTGGGGTTGGATTAATTAGTTCAGTTCTGAGGTTAATGCCGCTTAAGCCAGCAGGGAGCCCGGCCCGGCTCAGCCGCGATCCGCTGCTCTGAGCTCGCCCCGGCCCGGCTCAGGCTCGGTAACGTCACACCGAGGGTTTTGTCCGGGACGGGAATGGGGCTGGAGCTGCTCGGACAGCTCCCGATGGGGCAGAGGGTGGCAGGGGACAGCTCAGGGACAGGAGGGACAGGAGGGCTCTCCCTGCTCCCTCCCGTGCCCCAGCCCTGAGCCAAACTCCACCGGCCCCGCGGCACGTGCGGCTCATCCCTGCCCGCTCCCGGGGGATGCCGCGGCCAGCCCCGGCCAGGGGAGCAGAACAATCCCGGGAAGCCAGCGGGGAGAGGGGACGCGAGGGGACAGGATGCCGTGCTGGCCGCCGCCACCGGCATTGTCTCTCTGGATACCTGCGGGATGAAGTCAGAGGTTGAGCGGGGAGCAGCGGCAAGAGGAGGAAACACCAAAGCCCTGATCGCAGGTGCCCGCCGCGCTCCGAGCCTCATCGAGGGCCGGGCGGAGGCTGTCCTTCCATCCGTGGGGCTGGTGTCCCTGGGAGGGGGAGCTCTCCTGTCCCCCGGGCAGCTGGGGGGCACACGAAGGCTCCCCGGGGACGTCAGGAGTCGGTGAAGTTCCAGCACTGCTGAGGATCCTTCCCAGCCCTGGCGTGCAGCAGCAGCCCCTGGCAAACCCCAAAGGGCCCAAATTCTCCCTGTCCTGTAATTGTGGAAAGATCCCTCCGTGCTCCGAGGCTGGAGCCCCTCTGCTCTGGAGCCAGGCTAGGAGAGCTGGGGCTGTTCACCTGCAGAAAAGGAAGTTCCAGGGAGACCTCAGAGCCTGAAGGGGCTCCAGGAGAGCTGGAGAGGGACTGGGGACAAGAACAAGGAAGGAGAGGACAATGGGGAATGGCTTCCCACTGCCAGAGGGCAGGGATGGATGGGATATTGGGAAGGAATTGTTCCCTGGGAGGGTGGGGAGAGGCTGGGATGGAATTCCCAGAGCAGCTGTGGCTGCCCCTGGATCCCTGGCAGTGCCCAAGGCCAGGCTGGACATTGGGGCTGGGAGCAGCCTGGGACAGTGGGAGGTGTCCCTGCCCATGGCAGGGGTGGCACTGGATGGGCTTTGAGGTCCCTTTTAACCCAAACCATTCCACGATTCCATAAAAACGTGTGAGGGGGCTTTACAGGATAGAAAGCCCGTGACATCCCTGGGGTTAGTTCCCAAAACAGTTACAGCCTCTTCCACCATCACAACCAGACTGTCTGGGCAGCTGGGGACTTCCCCAGAGAGCTCAGGTTCCTCTCCAAATCGTGGAGTGGCAGCAACTTCTTTTAAGGGAGCTCTGGTGGCTCCTCCTGCCCCCTCAGGGGCTGGGGAGATCCTTCCAGGCGGGAGCAGCTTCACCGAGGAACGTCACACCCGGGCAGGGCGAGGAGCCCCTGCAGCCCCCCCAGCCCCAGGCACACACAGAGGCCCAGCATTGCATGGTGGTCCCGCCTTGAGGGATCTCCCTCCATCCCTTTTTCCTGGAGATGAGAGAGACGGGCACCCTCTGCCCACAGGCGGTCCCTACAGTGGTGCCCACCACGCAGTGTGGGAAGGAGGGGCCTGGCTGCCATCCAGGGCCACCTCCGCTAAAGCTGTCACCTCCGCGTCCCAGCACGTCCCTCCGGGTCCCCAGGAGATCGGCTCCAAGCCGGAGCTGCATCCCCCAGCCTGGAAAAGGGGCTCAGTGGGGACCGTGGGAGGAAGCGTGCGGGACCCAGCTCCCGCTCCGCCGGCGAGCTCCGCCGCGGGCCCCGGAAGAGCCGGGCCGGTGCGGGCTGGTGCAGCCGCCTCACCCCGGTTACCCACTTCCCGCTGCCGCCGCTTCTCAGAAAGCGCTCGGGGGCCGCTGTGACATGCAACAGGGAGCGGCGACAGCCTCGCTGGCGGCCCCGTGCAGCACCACAGCCCCGCTCCCGCCTGGCCAGCGCTGGGCTGGGACGCTTTTCCTGCCGTGGGGAGCAGAACCTTGGGGAGGAACTGCCTGCACCGCAGGACGTGCGTGTGCGCGCTGATGGATTCTGCAGCCACTCCACGGCACGTGCAGGGCCACGGAACCTGCAACCCAGGGACCCTGCAACCCACAGACCCTGAAATCCATGGACCCTGAAATCCATGGACCCTGCAGCCCACGGACCCTGCAACCCATGGACACTCCTACACACGGACCCTGCAACCCACGGACCCTGCAACCCACGGACCCTGAAATCCATGGACCCTGCAACTCATGGACCCTGCAGCCCACAGACCCTGAAATCCATGGACCCTGCAACTCATGGACCCTGCAGCCCACGGACCCTGCAACCCACAGACCCTCTGACCCACGGACTCTCTGACCCACAGACCCTCTGACCCCCAGACCCTCCAGCCCACAGGCTCCTCAATCCCCCACCCCTCTCAGCCTCACACCCCCGTGAGTGCGGGGGGAGGTCAGGGGTCCTCCCAGGCTGCACAAGCAAGAGCCCTTAGACAACTGTCCCTGCATGGGTCAGTGGCTGTCACAACCTCCATCTCAGTGCCACCCTGGTGTGTCCCCGAGCTCTTCCACCCCCTGTCCGTGCAGAAGAGCCCCCGTGCCCGAAGGTAGCTGCTTCAGCAGTGTGCAGGAGCCACAGAATCATGGGATCATTCCAGCGGGAAAAGCCCTCCAAGACCATCGAGCCCAACAGCTCCCCCAGCACTGCCAAAGCCACCACTCATCCATGTCCCCGAATGCCACATCCACAGTTTTTTTGAACGTTTCCAGGGGTGAGGATTCCACCAGCGCCCTGGGAAACCCGGCACGGAGGTTTAGGACGATCTGCTGTCAGCACAGGCTGGGCAGGACATGGCTGGCATCATCCTCTGTCACCCCACACACAGAACTGGCACCGTGGGGTGCCCAGTGCCACCCCCTGCACCCCTCCAACCCGAGCAGGTGCTGAGATCTGTGTCACTGCGGCAGGAGAGGCTCCCGTGCTGACGGGACAGATCAGCCATGGGACACGGGCAGCTCCCACCCACCCATCCCGATCCCGATCCCGATCCCGGGGGCTGCAGGAGCCCAGGGTGACACCCCAACCTGCTCCCGGCACCGCCCACCACAGAGCAAGCCCCGGAGCGTCACCGGAGCTGTGCTGTGGCTGCGGGGCCTCAGCAGACGCGGGGCTGGAAAATATTTATTTCTGTAGCTCGGCAACATTTGTCACTGCTGTGGGGGCGGAAGGGGGCGAAGGGGACCTGGGGACAGCGACAGCCCGAGCATCGCTGTGACCCGCCAGCGCTGTGCTGGGTGTGAGGGTTTAAAGCCCCTTCCCACACAGGCTGAGGAGGAGCTGGTGATGCCCAGGGGCAGAACAGGACCGTGGGTGGAACAAACGCCGGAGTCAGAGCAAGACAGCGAGGGCAAAACGCTGAGGGCAGTGACTCAGAGGGGAAAAACGCCCTCGGTGACATGGGGCTGCTGCCAACAGCACGATGGGGACAGTCCCCGAATCACCCTGGCCCCAGGGATGGGGGCTGTGTGTCCCCACAGAGCGTCACGGGCAGATCCCCGAGTGTCACCGAGACCTCTGAGTGTCACCGACACCTCTGAGGGTCACAGACACCTCTGAGGGTCACAGACACCTCTGAGCGCCACCGACACCTCTGAGCGCCACCACCTCGGCACACACTCACCCCCATCTCCTGGCCGCCCCTCGGGGCACGTTTGGGACAGACGGCAGCGGTCCCATCACACGGCATGGGGACAGCCACAGCCCAAAGCCTGCCCTGCCCAGGGCCCTGGGGCCGCCACCCTCCTGCGGGCTCGGTGCCACCAGGCTGGATCCGCCTGTGCCCAGAGCCTCCCGCGGCAGCACCGAGCCCTGGCAGCGGCGTGTCCAACACCCTCCTGCCGGCACCCACGGCCCAGGGGCGAGGCAAGAACCTGGGACTGCCCCTTTCCTGCTCGGACAAGTTGCAGCAGAGCCACTCGTGACCCTGCTCCACGCGGAGATCACAGGGAGAGACGGGCACAAGCAGAGCCACACGTTCCTCTGCTGCCAGCCCGGTGCTCACGGTGGCACCTCCCGGGCATGGGGAAACTCCGGGGATGGGGAAGGACAGGAGGGGAATCCCGGGGGGACCCCTCGTCCCACTCAACAGGCAAAGCCCACTCCGAGCTCGGGGGCAGAGGGCTGCAAATCCCCATCCAGGGCCCTGGCTCCTGGGGCCGCTGCCAGGGGCAATGGCCAGAGGAAGCGGCACAGGGGCAGCTCCCGGTGGGAGCGGGACCCCCGGAGCAGTGCCAGCATCCCAGCAGGGTGATCAGCAGTGGCCCATGGCCCCGAGCAGGTGGAGAAAGGGACGGACTCTGCCCCTCTCCCACCCCACGTTGTCCAAACGCCCGGAGGGAGGGAGGACGAGGGATTCCCGATACTCCCCTTCAGCCAGGCATGTGCTGCTGAACTTGCTTCCCTGAGGTCTCCCCCTCCTCCAGGGCCAGTCCCACCGGCTGGCAGCCCCAGGCATCCCTGCTCCCACCCCTGCCCCTGGGAAAAAGATGGACAGAGACAAGCAGAGGTTTAAAATCCTGTTCACAGAAACGCGTCCCCTCTGTACAGCACGGAACATCTTTTGTACATTATTTACAGCAGCAGCCGGGGCAGAGGCACGGGGGGGCAGGGAGGGGCCCGATTTTGGGGCTCCCCATGCGAAGTAAAGGGTCAGCAGTGGCAGATGCCACCAGGGAACAGGGCTTCCCGGCCCGAGGGGACGCCGAGGGCACGCTGATGTCCTGCAAGCTGATCTTCCCCAAAAGCACTCCGGGGGCCTCCACAGCAGCCCAGACTCCCCCCAGCCCCTCGGTCCCGGGAGCCGCCAGACCCCGCACAGGGCAGGGCCCGGTGCCCGCCCAGGGCTGTCCTCTCTCGGCGCTGCCAGGGCCTGGCCACCGTCGCCCCGTGGCCGGATCCGTCCCCGCTGCCCGTCCCCGTCCCCGTCCCGGCCCAGGAGCCGTCCCCACCCCAGCCAGGGGTGCACAAGCAGAGGCAGCATCAGGGAGACTCAGGGCTGGGGCTGCTCTTCGCCAGACTCCGAAGCACAGCTCACATCTCTGCAGGATGACAACAGAGGATGGTGACACGCTGCAGGGTCAGAGCAGGAATCCGGGGCAGGGGGGCAGCTCTGGTGCCCTGCCTGCCTCCCTCCCTCCCAGCTCGGCTGGGGCCTGCCGAGGAGCACTTCCCACCAGCCAGCTCATTTTGGACACCAGGGATGGGAACAGATAGCAGAACTGTGCCTCACACGGTCTGCGTGGGGGGAAATGCTTTTTTAATCGGGCTCTCTCTGCCTCCAGCCTGTCACGCAGGGCCCCTGTGAGAGGAAGTGGCCTCTGCCTCGGTTTCCCCAGCGAAGCAGCCAAGCTCTCCAGGGCTGCCGGGTACACGTGCCAGAGGTGCCCAGCACAGCTTCACCCCCTCTCCCAGGGACACCCCCAGGCTCTCACCGGGAGGGAAACGCCTGGAGGAGGAGAGCACGAGCCACAGGCTGGGACTGCCCTCTCTGCCAGCACACAGACCCCCCTCTCCTCGCTCCTCCTGGGGTTCCCACAGGGTTAGGATATATCCCAGAGTAAAGAGCAGACTCTGAGCAGCAGCTGCAGGCAGAGGGCCACAGCTCCCTGGGCATCTTCCCAAAAGCATCAGCAGCTCTGCAGGTTGTGCTGTTGGGCTTCACTGCCAGGACCAAACTGGCCTCCATGAAGCCAGTCCCCTCCCCCAGGCACCAGCACTCCACCTCGTCTGGGGGAAACTGAGGCAGCACAGGGGGAAGACGCTTGAGCTATGGAATCTCTTCCCAAGCTGAAAGGGCTTGAAGAGGGAGGTGACATCCACGAGCCCCTCCCCAGAAGAAAAGATGGCAGGGTTCCACCACTGCAGCCAAAATCAAGTCCCAAGCCCCCCGCAGCGGGACCCCCGGGCAGAGGGGGTGCTGGCCAGGCTGTGCCCGCCCGGGTGTCCCCTCCCGCAGGGTCAGGGCTGGGCACGTACCCTCCAGGGCTTTATCCAGGTCTGCGATGAACTCCTCCAGCTCCTGCGTGTCTCCAAGCTTCGCTGGTGGGGAAACAACACGGTCAGGGATTCCCATTCCCCCTCTCCCTGGCGAGAGGAAAGACCCCGAGCCCTTGTTCCCAACACAGCTGCTCCTGTCCCAGCCAGTCCAGCCTCGGCTGGGAAAATCCCAATCCAACTTCTGCCTCCTGCAGGCTCCTGCCAGGACACCAGGGCTCACTCCCACCCCGTAGGGCCCCACTGGCACCCCCCATCCAGGGCTGCCCGTCATTGCCGAGCCGAGCCGAGCACGGACAAGCCCTGCAAACCCCTTTGGGTGGGGCCAGGCTCACCTTTGGTGGGATAGGTGTCAGCTGGGGTGTCGAGGTGCTCCTCACTGGAGTTGAGGCTGCTTCCTGGGGACGTGCTGGCACCTGCGGACACAGAGCATCAATCCCTGGCCCTGGGCACAGGCACCTGATGAATGCTGTGCAGGAACGGGGCCCGATCGTGCCAAGGGCACAGGGTGGCACGCTCTTGGAGACCCCTTCTGCTCCTCCCCTGCTTCTGGGAATGCTTGGAAAAATGGAACTGAATTTCTTTGTCGTGTCAAAGAGCACCAGAGGTTGTCTGGGCACAGCTGCAAGGACGGGGTTATTACAGGGAACTGAGTTCCTCCGAGCTCCCACTTATCCCAAGCCTCTCACGGTCCCGCAGCAGCCAGCCTGGCATAAGGAGCCCTGGCAGATGTTGGCAGGTCCTGGGCAAGTATCCAGCGGTCATCCCCCGTATTGCTCATCCAGCCCACCAGGGATGAGTCAGGCAGCATCGGCAGAAAGACGCTTCCCATGGAGGAACCACAGAGCTCCCACCCTGACAGACACCATCCTCCCCCGGAGCGCCTCAGTCCCCAGCCCCAGACACTCTCCAGCTCATCGATGCCATCCCCCAGCCCCAGACTCACTCTCCAGCTCACAGATTTCATCCCCCAGCCCCAGACTCACTCTCCAGCTCATCGATGCCGCTGTCATACACGCTCTGTCCCGCTTTCCTCTTCAGCTCCTCCAGGTGCTGCTGGTACTGACTCGCAGGGCCCCGGTCAAAGTCCTCCATGACCTCGTCAAACTCCCTGAGCAGCTCACTGAGCTCCTCAGCCATCGCTGGGGGCAACGCGGGGATGTTGGGGTACCCACCGGGCAGGCGGGGCCAGCAGGAGCCTCCTGGGAGCAGCCCAGGCTGGCACGGGCCAGGGCCGGGCCCTGGGTCCCGTGTGCGGGCAGTGGCCAGCACTGGTCCAAGCACTGGTCCAGCTCCTCGGACAGCTCAGCCTTCCCTCCGCCTCACCCCGCGGCTGAGCTGGGGCCCGACCCAGTAACAGCTGGTCCTACACGGGCTTGGCAGAATCCCAGAATGGTTTGGGTGGGAAGGGACCTTAAAGCCCATCCAGTGCCACCCCTGCCATGGGCAGGGACACCTCCCACTGTCCCAGGCTGCTCCCAGCCCTGCCCAACCTCGTCTGGAACGCTCCCAGGCACGGGGCAGCCGCAGCTGCTCGGGGCAGCCCGGCGGCACACGGAGGGGGCGGAAGAAGGCACAGCCCCGGCCGGGACAGCCCGGGAGCCCCGGCTCCATCCCGCTCCATCCCGCTCCCGGGGATTGCGGGGGGACACAGGAGCGGAGCCCCCGCGGACGGGGGGTTCCGAGGAGGTGGCGTCCCCTGGCTCGGTTCGGTTCGGCTCGGTTCGGTTCGGCACTCACCGGCTGCCCGGCTCCCCGCGCTCCGGTCCCGGCGGCAGCAGCAGCTCCCGGTGCCGGTGCCGGTGCCGCCGGTTTTGGCCCCGCACCGGGGGCGGAGGGCGGGGCTGGGCGGGGTCTCCAGGAGGCTCCGCCCCCCCAAACTCTCGGGGAGTCCCGGGGTCACCCCCCAAAAAAACCCCCAAACACCCCAAGCCGCCCCCCCGGCCGGCCCCGGCCCTGCCCGCTCCCCACACGGGGGTCGGGCTCAGCTCCCGGGGAACAGGCGACAAACGGCCTCCAGCTGTGCCGGGGGAGCGGCAGGTGGGACATCGGGAAAAATTCCTGCATGGAAAGGGCTGTCCGGCCTGGCACAGCTGCCCAGGGCAGGGGGGGAGTGCCCAGCCCGGGAGGGATTTAAAAGCCGCGTGGATGGGGCACCTGGGGACAGGGGTCAGTGGTGGCACCTGGGGACAGGGGTCAGTGGTGGCACCTGGGGACATGGGACAGTGGTGGCACCTGGGACAGGGGTC
>VZTA01019066.1:69989-99065 GCA_013398855.1 Mohoua ochrocephala | reverse complement strand
TCCTCTCCCTCCTGTCCCATCCTCTCCCTCCTGTCCCATCCTCTCCTTCCCCCCATCCTCTCCCTCCTGTCCCATCCTGTCCCATCCTGTCCCATCCTCTCCCTCCCCTCCCCTCCCCTCCCCTCCTGTCCCTCCTGTACCTCTGTCCAGGCTGAGGTGCCCCACGAGCAGCCTCTCCTGCAGCCGGAACAGCGCCAGCTCCTGCAGACTGGCCCTCTCCAGCTCGGACAGGCTCTGCAGGGCCGTGGGCTGCATCCCGGGACTGGGGCCTGGCACAGGGGCCGAGCCAAAGGTCCTGTGGAGAACACGCGGAATTCCTTCCAGGACGGGCAGCGACACCGGCTTTAGGAGAGATGCTGCTGGGAACGCCCCAGGGAGGCTTTGCAGGACACACTTGTCCCTCTGTCCCCTCTCCAAAGAGCCAGTGGGGCTGCAGGTGCCCCAAGCACATCATCCCACTTCAACCTTCCAGCAAAGGCCTTGGAGGCATCAGGAGAAGAGGTTTAGGTTTGACAGCAGGAAGGAATTCCTGCCTGTGAGGGTGGGGAGGCCCTGGCACAGGGTGCCCATGGAAGCTGTGTTTGCTCTGTCCCTGGCAGTGTCCAAGGCCAGGCTGGACAGGGCTTGGAGCAGCCTGGGCTGGTGGGAAGTGTCCCAGCACGGAAGGAGATGAGCTTTAAGGTCCCTCCCGAGCCGAGCAATTCCACAGTTCTGTGATTCATCTCTTTAATCAGAGCTTTAAGGTCCCTCCCGAGCACACCACCAGAGGGCACGGGCTGGGCCACAGCCATGGGCACACCCCGGGCACCCCCTCCCCTCTCCCAGAGCTTTGGGGAGCCCTCCCTGGCGTGTGCAGGCTCTGGGGAGCCCGCACAGGGACCTGGTTCCTCCCCCCACACTGACCTGGCTGCGTCCAGCCGGTGCCACCTCCTCCTGGTGCCACCTGTGCCACTTGTGCCACCACCCCAGCACCCCTGGCACGGTCCAAAGAGCAACAACAGCCCCGGGGGAAGGCAGGACCGAGGGCAGAGTGCGGGCTCTGAACAGAGCCTCCCCGAAGAGGGAAGGAAAAATAAATGCCTGGAAGTGTCAAGGGAGGAGGGTGAGACCCCCAGGAGCGGGACAGGGCTCCCTTGTCAGTCTCTGCCACTCCCCTCCAGCCCCTGAGACTGATTCCTTCTGGCCAGGCTTGAAATTCCAGTTCCTAAAGGTATTTAGAAAGTTACCTAAATTAAAGAAGGAAACAAATATAAAAGAGTTGTTCAGAGCTCCCTGTAAGGGCACACTGAAAAGGGAATTCAGCCACATCACAGAGTCCCACACCGGTTTGGGTTGGAAGAGACCTCAAAAACCATCTCATCCCACCCCTGCCATGGCAGGGACGCCTCCCACTGTCCCAGGCTGCTCCAAGCCCCAATGTCCAGCCTGGCCTTGGGCCCTGCCAGGGATCCAGGGGCAGCCACAGCTGCTCTGGGCACCCTGTGCCAGGGCCTCCCCACCCTCCCAGGGAGGAATGCCTTCCATATATCCCATCCAGCCCTGCCCTCTGTCAAATTAAAGAGACGCGGTGCAGGGAGTTTTACAGCTTCCATCCCGCTCCCCCGGGACAGCCGGGGGCAGGCGGCTCCTCGGCTGTCCCAGGTGAGAGCATCTCCCCAGGCCGGGGACAGCTCCTGCGCCTCCGCTGCCCCGGGAGCTCCCAAAGGGCGGGAGCAGCTTTGCTGGGGATGGACGGACGGACGGAGGGATGGATGGATGGACGGACAAACCCCCGGACAGACACACTGCAGGGAATTACCTTCGCGCAGGTGAAGCTCCACACTCCGGCGGAGCCCACGGCCACAGCCCCTGCCCGAGCGGAGCCCTGGGGGATGCGGCTGCCACGGGGTGAGGAGGAGGAGGAGGAGGAGGATCCCGGTTGGGAGAGGGAGCAGCAGGAGGAAGGCAGGAAGGGGAAGCCCGGACGAGCTGCTGCTTATCGGCCCGAGCACAGGCAGCGCTCGACGAGCCCTGGGACGTGCCAGCAGCACCCGGAGCTCATCCTCCAGGAGCTAACCCCAAACACCTGCCCTGCTCCTCACCCCAGGGGCGGATTTACATCCCCGGGAACAGCTGAGGTGGGGACCAGCGCCTGCAACCCAGAGGCACAGCAGCAACGTGGGTGTCCCTGCAGGGGACAGGGATCAGTGACCCCTGAGGGGACAGGGATGGGTGTCCCTGCGGGGGACAGGGACGGGTGACCCTGCAGGGGACAGGGATCAGTGATCCCTGAGGGGACAGGGATGGGTGTCCCTGCAGGGGACAGGGACGGGTGACCCTGCAGGGGACAGGGATCAGTGACCCCTGAGGGGACAGGGATGGGTGACCCCTGAGGGGACAGGGATGGGTGACCCTGCAGGAGACAGCGATGGGTGACCCCTGAGGGGACAGGGATGGGTGATCCTGCAGGGGACAGGGATGGGTGTCCCTGCAGGGGACAGGGATGGGTGATCCATGAGGGGACAGGGATGGGTGTCCCTGAGGGGACAGGGATCAGTGACCCCTGCAGGGGACAGGGATGGGTGGCCCTGCAGGGGACAGGGATCAGTGATCCCCGCGGATCCCATGGGACAGGAGAGCTCGCTCAGCCTGGACAGGCCCCGGGGCTCCCCGCAGGAAGGGAATCCCTCCACAGCAGGGGCAAAGCCAGGGCCCCACAAAGCTCCTCCTGTGGAGGGGATGCCGGAGCAGGGATCCCACTCGCTCCAAAGCAGGAGCGGTGCTTATTTCAGGAAACCTCAGGGGAAAGCCCAGTCCAGCCGCCCCTTCCACGCCCGGGGGGCAGTGGCTGCTCCCCCAGTTTCAGCCGCAGTTTCTCCCTTCCCAGCTGCAGCAAAGCCCCGCGTTTACCTCGCCCGTGTCCCCTCGCAGCAGGACCAGCAGCTCCCGCGGCTCCCGGCTCTCCCTTTGGGACGAAGGTTGTCACAGCAGCGTCTCCTCGATGGCTCCAGGGGCCCTTCCCAGCCCACAGGCGGGAGGAGAAGCGGGGAAGTGATGGAAAGGAGCTGCCACGGCCCAGGGGAGGAGAGAGGGGATGAGAATGTGAATTTTCTGCCAAAGAAACGAGAGCCAGAAGCAGCGTGTGGCGAGAGGGCAGGGTTGGATGGAAGGAGCTGCGCTTCCCACGCCGGACGCTGGGCCTTGGCAGGGACCGGCCATTGCTCAATCCCCTCCATCCTCGGCTTTCCCCACTCCCATCCCAGGGTGACCAGGACACCCCTGAAGCACCAGCTGTGCCTGCAGGTGAAACCTGCCCTGGGCTGGCCGGTGAGGGCCGGGGGGTGGTTTCCAGCTCGGCTCCCCGTGCAGACCTTCCCGGTGCTCCATCACGGCATCGTCCCGGTGACCGAGTGTCCAGCGGGGCCTGGCCCGGCCCGGCCTGGGCACACGGCTGCTCTCCACACCCAGGGTCCCTGCAGAGCTCTGGTGTTGAGGAGGCACAGACCTGGTGGGGTGGAGTTCCTGGAGGGTTACAGACCTTGGAGAGCCTCCCAAACCACCCCCAGCACCCAAAATTGGCACTTCCTTGCCCATTAACACACCCACGAGCCCTTTGGGGGCCACAGCCAGGCTCCTGGCCCATGATCATGGAATGGTTTGGGTTGGAATGACCTTAAAGCCCATCCCATCCCACCCCTGCCATGGGCAGGGACACCTTCCACTGTCCCAGGCTGCTCCAAGCCCCAATGTCCAGCCTGGCCTCGGGCACTGCCAGGGATCCAGGGGCAGCCACAGCTGCTCTGGGCAGCCTGTGCCAGCTCTGTGTCTCCAGAGCACCTTTCCTTCAGGTGCTGGAGGCACCAGAGAGGCTGCAGAGGGAGCAGGGAGCATCTGGGGCCGGGTATTTGTGAGTGCTCCTGAGATTCATGAGGATGGAGCATGGAAGAGGAGCTGGGAAGGAGCAGAGCCCAGGACCTGGAACGGAGCCTCTCCTTTCCCCCGGCAGGCAACGGCCAGAAGACAAAGAAAGCAGCAGGGCCAACATCTGCCCATAAAAAATGTTTATTCCTTAAAAATACAGCATTCATCTGCAGGGACACAACTATTCAGAACATTTCCGTAAAGGGTTTTTAGCTGCTCCCAGTGCAGTGAGCGCTCGGTGTTGGGAGCAGGGAGAGCAACAGCCCGGGCCCGAGGGAAGGTCTCTGTCACCCACCCCAGGTGTCACCTCAGCAGCCCCTCTGCAGGACAGATTTCCCCTGGGAGAAACCTCAGCCCCTCTGGAAAGGCCCTGGTAGGGAAAGCTGGGAGAGGGGAAGCAGCAGGACCCTGGGGTGCTCCAGCCCTGACTCACTTTCACAGCACCAGCCATCGCTCCACAGGCCCCGGCTCCTCTCCCTCCTGCTGCCCCACGGAACAACCCGCCCGCTCTCTCCACCAGCCCCGGCCCCCTCGGCCCCCCGGGAGGGGGCTCTGGCCGCCCACGGTGCCCCGGCCCCATCCCAGCTCCCCCCTGCAGCCGGCAGAGGCCGGGACCCGGCGAGTCCCTGTGCTGCGGGAGCTGCCCCGCCGGGGAGCCCAGCCCCGGCACCGCCGATCCCGCGTCTCCCCTGACTCCGGGTGACTCCAGCCACGGCTGCTCTGGGGCTCTGGAACCGTCCTGACTTCTGAAGTTTCTCCCCTGATTTTCCCGAGGAGAGGTCTCACTGAGCACACACCACCCTGCCCGCTCTCCCCCTGGCTGACCCCCAGGGACAGGTGGCACAGGTGCCACATTCCCACCTGGCACAGCAGGGGTGTCTCCTCTGTGACCACCCCAGCTCCCCCAGTGCCCGGAGAGAGCTGGTGCCAGGCCCTGCACGAGGAGGAGGAGGATGGTTCATGTGGGCTGCAGGATGGAGCTGCAGGAAGAAGTCCAAGAGATGTGGAGAGACCTGAGGGCCATGGGATGAGTGGGTGAGGGGGAAGCACAGGGGGTGCTCTCCTCCATCCTTCCACCTGCAGGGGATGGTGAGGGCAGGAGCAGAGCCAGCAGGTCAATACCTGGCTCCAGGCCTGGTGTCACCAGGGGAACTCTGGGGTTTTGGATGAGGAATTGGTTCACACAACACCAGGTGTCTGTGCCAGCTACCCAGAACACCCCAGAAATGTCCCTGTGCTCACCTGGGCACCGCCCGGGCCGTGGCACAGGGTGGAGAAACACCTGGAGAACGACACCAGGGTTGAGGATGTGTCACGAATTTGGGAACAGGAACGTGGGAATTGGGGCTTCTCCCCAAAAACGAGGCGGGGTCAAGAGCCCAAGTGAAGGGCACCAACGCCTTGGGGCACAGGGAACAAACAGGAGGGGCTGGAGGAGGGCAGCTGGGAAACTGTGAGAGCTGCTGGGCTGGGAAGAGCCGGGGTGTGAGGCAGAACGGGAGCACTGCTGGGGTGACCGGGAGCCCTGCAGGCGGCACCGGGCCGGGCGGGGACTGGGCTGCTGGGGCGGGAGGAGCCCCGGAGGGCTCTGGGCAGGCCGGAGCATGGGCTGAGCCGTGCTGCCCTGCCCCTCTGCACAGCTGGGGAGGGCCTGGCATGCACCGGGAACACGAGGGACTGCGCTGGGAAGGGTCAGGAGCAGAGGAGTCTGTGCTGCTCGAGCTTGGTCTCCAAAGCAAAGTGGGTGGAGGAAGTGGGTGGTGAAAAGGTAAAAATCACCCGAAGCCGGGCTGATGTAGCTCTGCTCCACCCACAGCCCTCGGAAATTCAACACCCTTCCCATGTCCAAGGCTCTGTGCAGACTGACCCGGAGCACGGGCGGCACTGCCAGAATCCCCCTCTGCCCCCACCTCAGCCTAAGTGCTAACAGAGGAAACAGCACAAGAAAGAACCAACTCCTTGGCTCAGAGGCCCCCGAGCCATCTGAATCTTCTGTTTAAACATACCTTGGATTTTACTCATAGAAATATCTAAAAAAATGCCTTTTTTTTTTCCCTTTTGGTGATCTAGAAAGCAGAAGATGCCCCTCTGTTGTTGCCTCAGGACAGTCTATGGCTGTTCCCAGCAGAGGGGAGGTCGAGGAGGGGGAATTTGGGCACACAAGCACATACAACATTGGCAGAACACGGAGTCGACACGCTGTGCTTCGGAGGGTCAGGCAGGAGCTTTTTTCCCCAAATACACTGAACAGCACCTGCCCATTAACAAACAACTGATCAAAGGAGCTGCAGAAGCTGAGGGTCCTTCCAGCGCTGCTCTGGGCTTGGTTTCACTTTTACACTTTGTACCCCGAGGCCGTGGTGCGAGGGAATCTTCGGGAACAGGGGGAAGAGCATCCCGGGTTTTCTCAGCATCCACATCCCACTGTTTCCAGCGTGAAGTCAAAGCTCAAGTCATCTTCAACCCATCGAAGCCACAAAACTTCCACCTCTTCTCCAGGCTGGCCCCAACCCCGCTCAGCTCCTGCCGGAACGTGTTCTGCAGTCGCGTCATGAGGACTTCCACCTCCGCCGTGCAGATCTGGGGGAACACAAGGAGAACAGGCCTGAAGGTGAAGGTGGAAGCCCCCAGGGCTGGGGATAGCTCAAACTCAAACAGTTACACGGCTGAAGCTCATCCAGGCTTTCCCTGAACTCGTGGGGACAAGGCTGGGTCCCACCCTGGGGTGGGATGGCTGCAGGGTAAACACGGGGGTCGGGGTACAGGGGCTGCTGAACTTCCCCCTGTGGATTTAAACCCCCCAGGCATCGAGGTCACTGCACAGGGAGCACTTTCATCTTCACTTCACTTTAACTCTCACATCCCTGACAGGGCAGGAGCTGCTCCAACAGAGCCAAGAGCTGAGACTGGGGCTGCACCACTGCAGAGAAGGAACCTGAGGTGAGGTGGGTTTGTCAGCCCAAGGTCCTGCCAAGCCACACTCAGGGCTACAGACAGCTTCTGAAGGGCTCTCCCATGCCTCCAAACCACCTCAGATCTTAATTTCTGTGCTCTCTGCTGACCTTCTTGGAGAGAATGATGGACAGGGAAGAGGGGAAAGATATTCCCCTTCCTTTCCTGTGGGCAGCTTCAAGAAACCAGGTTGTACTTCCAAGCAGTCCCCCTCCTCCTGCCTCACCTCAGGCCCAAAGAGCTGCTCAGGGTTAAAAACAACCTCCCCAACTCATCTGAGCTCCTGCAAGAGTCAAGGAGGAGACAGAAGAGCTCAGAAGGAACACAAAGGACAATGGGAATAGCCCTGAGTGTGAGCGAACAGGAGGAGAGTGATGCCACAGCGCAGGTGAAGGGAGGGCTCTGCACAGGGATTCCCCAGGCAGAAGCCTCCAGGAGCCCTCCTCTGCACCGTGGATAGCAGAGAGGAAGCTCCAGGAGGCAGCTGAGTGCTGTGATGGCAGTTTTATGGGAGCTCCAAACCAAAATAAAGGCAGCTTTTGGCCCCACAGACAAATTCCAGGCTCGAATGAGGAGATGAATTATTAACTCTGTCTCTGTGAGGCTGCAGTGAGCCAGGCCAGGGAGTCGTGTTTTCTTAGGAAAGGGTAAATTAAACACTCAGCAAATTATAAACACAAGCAGCTGGAAAAGTTCCAATCCTGAGACAGGATTCCCATGCCTGTGGGGCCTCCTGTCCCCGGGGCTCTTTAAGGAAGACAGCTGGAGAACAGGACAGAGGAGGAGGAGATGCAAATCCTTCACACGGCCAGGAGCCTTTGCACAGTGGTTCCCATTTACTCCAAAGGGAGCACAAAAGCCACGTGTCCCTACGTCCATGTGACATCCCTACACCCACGTGACATCCCTACACCTGTCCCTACACCCATGTGACATCCCTACACCCACCTGTCCCTACACCCCCCTGTCCCTACACTCGCCTGTCCCCCACCCCTGTCCCCCACTCCCTTATCCCACTCCCACCTTGCTGTCCAGGCGCTGCAGGTAGGAGCAGATGTACTCAATGCTGGCTCCAAAGGGGTGCACGTGGAGAAACGTTGAAATTATCCCTGGGAAAGGAACACCACAAAGGTCATTGTCACGAGACAGAAGCCAGCGGGGAACACCAGCCCTGTGCCACTGCGGGCAGCCAGGTGTCACCAGGTCACACCCTGACCCCAGCAGAGCTCGAGGCTCTCCTCAGTTCCAGGACTCCCAAAGGAGCCAGAGGTGGGCAGAGGGGTGCAAGGTCACCTCGAAGCAGGTCCCCCCAGCCCAGGCCCCCAGCAGCACCACCGAGCCCAGCGGCACTCACCGACCAAGAGAACTTCTCGTTCAGATCTCACGGGGCTGTTGCTCAACGTCTTCTCCACGGGACACTCCTTCTCCTGGCTGCAGGCACAGACTCTGGACGTGCTGCTCTCCTGCAGAGCAAGCCCAGAGGGAGCATTCAGACAGCCTGGCACACCGGGGCACTGCCTCGGGCAGGCTGACAGGGCCTGCAGGGGTGCTCTCCTGGTTTCCTGAGCCATCACTGCTGTATCTGCTGTCTGTTCCCAAAACGCTCCCAACAAAGCCCAGCTGTGCCCCTGATCCACCAAGTGAGGTGAAAAGGCCATGAGGCTCAGCAGATGCCACCCTGTACCAGCCCTGCTCTCCGACACCTGCTCCAGAAGGGCCTTGATTTAAGCAACAAAACACAAACCAGACCGTGGCCTTGCCACGACTGATTCAGCTGCAGAGGTTTATTTTTCAAATGCCCAAACTGAGACAAATGTGATTAATCCAGTGCCGTGGGGCTGCACAGGGCTTAGGATCAGACTGTCCCTGACTGGAGTTTGTGGTACCGAATTAAATCAGAATTTGGCACAATTTATCTCCCCTGACACACACACAGCAATGCAAAGACCGTGGGTGCACTAGGAGCAGGACTTGCTTTTATCCCCCAGTTTTATGCGGAATTCCAGTGGCCTGAGAGCTGTGGACAGCTATAATTGGGAACAGCTTCCAGTGACCAGTGGGACGGGCTGGAGGGAGGCCAGGGACGAAGATAGAATTGAGTGGTCCCCTGGGTCTGCTCAAATTCTTACACCAGTGCAGTTCTCAGCTGCACAGGGCTGAGGCTGGGCCTGGATGGCCTCAGCTCCCACACTTGCTTCCAGGGGAGAAAGAGGAGCTCTGCCCTGTGGAAGCTGATCCAGGGACTGCAGCCCAGCAGCTGCACTGCAAACCCCCAGCCTGGAGACCACAGAATCATGGAATGGGCTGGGTCAGGAGGGACCTCACAGCCCACCCCGTTCCACCCCCTCCACGGGCAGGGACACCTTCCACTGTCCCAGAGAAGCAGCTCTTGGACTTACGTTCCCTTGGCAGTCAGCTGCATCTCCCTCCTTGTCCTCTTCATCTGCCATGCTCTGCTATATATGGGCAAAGAAAGGAGAGATTTCTGATGATAATCTGTCATTTTTGTTTTGAAGCTCCTGCTCTGATGCTTACAGGAATACACAAAGCCATTTTTAGTCAGTAGAATAGCATTTATTATCTTCCCTAGCTCCTGGCACAGAAAAGGGGGACTAAAGATGGCAAATGAGATAAACCCAGTATCAGGCTCTGTGGGCCAAGGGGGAAAGTGCTGCCTCATGGCTCTCGTGTAATTGTGCCTGTGCTACAGAGGGAAGGAGCAGGCAAGTGAGGATTCATGCCCTGATCCACAACCAAACCAGAGGGGATCACACCTGAGAAGCAGCACTATGCATTTCTGCTCGGAGTTCTGCTTGGATTTCTGCTTGGAATAAACCCAACAAGCACAAAAATATTAGAACGCTCCTAAAAACTTCCAGTTCCAAAGTGTTTTATGGAGGGCAGATCAAAATGTGCTCCTAAACCACAACTGTAAATATGGGGGTCTGATAACTGAGACCTTTTCCTTATCTTTTAAAGGCTCAGGTTGCAGAGAACCCCGTGCCAGCTGTGATGCCCCTGTACACTGCTCAGTGACAGTTCTATTTCATTTACACACTTGCTGAGATTGTCTCACAGGCCCATTACTGACAGGCACCCTGAAATGTGACAGGTAATTTCTCCTCACTTTCCAAGGACAACTGCTCCAAACCAGGGCTGGGCATTCTCACCAAGAGCGCAGAAGGACACAAGTCCTTCACCATGCTCCCGAGGGACCATGAAATCCAGGGACTGCACAAGGAAGACCTGGATGGCACATACCTGCTCCTTCAGGTTTTCTAGTAACGTTTCTATTTTCAGTTTGTCTTCTTTCACTTTTTCCAACTCGGCTTCTCTCTTTTTGTACTCCTCCTGGACTTTCAAAAGATGCTGGAAGAGAAAAGATAAACTCTTAATCTGCCTGCCACCTTCTCAACCTGCCTTCCACCAACTATTGTTCAAAGACATAAAATTATATAATTGTAATTTTATAATGAAATTATAAAATTTAGAAGGGTTTTTCCATGAAGACCAGACCGATCATATCCAGAACCATGACAAGATGAAGCACAAAACAAGAAGGATCCACAGTGTACCTCAGAAATGCCTTGGCCTATTAGCATAGGAAGAAGCATGGATGTGTAAATATGGGGCACTGACTCCATCCCCAGTGGATGGATTTCCCTGCTCGGGGTTATGGACAGACTGGCTCCTTTGGAAGGCACAGTGAGGAGCACACAAGGAACCCATTAACTCTGGATTGCTTCCATGGGATTTATCAGCTCACACACAATCCCTGGTTTCAATATTTGCTTTGGGGGGTTTTTAGCAACACTGGAAACGACAAAGTTGCTCCCCTTTACCAGTTTGGATCCTGCTAAAATCCAGAGTGTTTTCCCACGTGTTTCCGCCGCCCATCCCGGCCCCTGCCCCCGCAGCACAGCCCCAGCTATGGAAAATTCCGGGCCCACCTTCTGCATGCCCTGCAGAGCCTGCTGGAGGAGCTTCATCTGCTGCTCCTTGGTGGTGTCCTCGTCGCGGGTGGCCTTGCCCTGCTCCTGCTTGAGCAGCTCCACCTCGTTGCGATAGGCGTCCAGCTGCCAGCGCAGGCTGTCGTTCTCCTCCTTCAGCGCCTCCACCTGCGACACCAGCGCTGGGGGCGAGCAGCAGTCACACAGCTGCCAGCAGGAAGCCCCTGGGAGCTCTCCCCACCCTGCACAGGGGCTCAGCAGCTCCCTGAGCACCCCAAGGAATGGCTCCTGCTCTTTGGGATATCACAGGGCTGGAGCCCCTCTGCCCTGCAGACAGGCTGGGACAGCTGGGGGTGTCCAGCCTGGAGAAGGGAAGGCCCCAGGGACACCTCAGAGCCCCTTGCAGGGCCTAAAAAGGCTCCAGGAGAGCTGGAGAGGGACTTGGGACAAAGGATGGAGTGGCAGGACAAGGGGAATGGCTGCCCACTGCCAGAGGGCAGGGTTGGATGGGATATTGGGAAGGAATTCCTCCCTGGGAGGGTGGGGAGACCCTGGCACAGGGTGCCCAGAGCAGCTGTGGCTGCCCCTGGATCCCTGGCAGTGTCCAAGGCCAGGTTGGACAGGGCTTGGATCAACCTGGGATGGTGGAAGGTGTCCCTGCCCATGGCAGGGGGTGAAACTGAATCACCTTTAAGGTCCCTTCCAACCCAACCCATTCCATGATTCCATGATCTCTTTAGAAAACAAACTCCTCTGGACAGAGCCCCTCTCAATGGGAATGCAATATTTAGGCTGGAAGAAGTAAAAAACAGGAGGCAAAGAACATCCCAGGGCAGACTCAGGAGTGCACTGAACGGGACAGCTCCAGGGTGAGCCTCTGCACCTGGGCATCACCTGCACAGGGTAGGGAGCTTCCAGCTCCTCCACATCCAGCTCCACGAATCCCACCCCTCTCACAGGAACAGCAGCTCAGCCACAGCTTTGGGCTCCCCTGACTGGGCAGGGAGCAGTGACAGACCCTGGCTGCAGAGCCAGGCACGGAGAGGAAGCAGCTCCGGGAACTGCACTGGCTCTGCTCTGCCCGTGACCATTTTGGGGTGCAAACCCCTCAGAGTGGGACTCCTGAAGGAAACCGCTGAAGGGAAGCACGTCATGAGCTGCAAAAAGGGCTCTCACCTGACTCTTCCGTTTCTTTCATCTCTGATGGATCTTCTATTTCTTCATCAGACATCTCCATCTCCTCCTCTCTCCGAATGCCCATCAGCTCGTCGTTGTGGATGTTACGGATTTCCTGGGGTTCAGGAAGCAGAGGGGGTTTCAATACAGATTTCGAGGAACGGGTTGGCTGGATGAAAAGTTGCTGAAATCTAGGTCTGCAAAACACAGCTCCAGGACACGATTTACACACTGGCACAGATTATTAGATCAAGGGCAACATCCAGCACAAACCCCTCTGTCAGTGCTGCTGGATCACTGACTCCTCCTGCTCCCCTCTGCTCTCGTGACGAGGCAGGTCAGCCCTGCCGTGCAAACCACGAGGAACTGGAGCCAGCCCTAATCCTCTGGAGCCCAAAGTCTCAACCTGAGCTGGGACAGAGCAAACCAAGCTACAGCTGCAGCGCTGCATGTACAGGGACCTCCTCAAGGTGACCCCAAAAGGCCGAGAGACCCTTTAGCCAGCATCTGATACCTACAATGAGCTAAGAGACATTTTAAATTGCACCTAAAACATACCATACACTAACAACGTTCTTATAAATACATCTCTATCTGCCAAAACCTGTACCAAGAGGCTGCATCTCATGGCCTCCACCTTCCTCTAAGAGCAGTCCCTAAGCTGGGGGAGAGCAGCAGACTGAGCCTGGCAGCTGAAGGGCTCCTGGAAGAGGCCTCACCAGTGCTCTCACAGCCTCCTCCCGCTGGGAGAACTTACCTTGGAACAACAGACAGCTCCAACTGGAGAGAGAGCTCCCACCCCAGCCACAGCCAGCGACCAGGAGGCAGGGAAGGATGGGAGCCCTGGGCTCAGAGTGAATCTGAATTAGACTGCATTTGGCTTCTCGGGTGCAAAAGGAACCTTGGCTCCTCTTTCAGCTGCTACCAGGGTTTGACTCAGTGGGATCTGGCAAATCCCACAAGTGCAGTCTCATGGGGAGATCGCAGCTGCAAACTGCCCAGGACAACATGGGCATGGTGGAGGATCAAACACCAGCTTGGCACCAGCAGGGAGGGCCCTGGCTGGCTATGACCCAGAGTCTTCTCAGGCTGCAGCTGCACAGGAAGGTGGCCTGGACACGCCAGTCCATGGAGATCCCAGGCCTGGACACCCCAATCCATGGGGATCCCAGGCCTGGGCACCCCAGTCCATGGGGATCCCAGGCCTGGACACCCCAGTCCATGGGGATCACAGGCCTGGACACCCCAGTCCATGGGGATCACAGGCCTGGACACCTCCAACCCACAGGGATCCCAGGCCTGCAGAGATCACAGATCACCAGCCTCTCACCATCACGGATCACCAGCCCCTCAGCTTTGCCCAAATTCACTCTGGATGTTAAAGGTGAGACACAGCTCCTGCCTTTGCTGGGACAGACTTGCTTTCCAAGTTTGTGGTAAGGCACTCGATATCCCAGACAAACCCAGAACCACAGAAGGTTCCAGGGGTAAGGAATGACAGCCAAAGGGACCAGGACAGGTGGAGGAGGGGGATCAAACCTCACGAGACTCGACAAGGCCAAGTGCAGGGTCCTGCAGGCCCAAGGTGACAGCTGGCAGCACAGATCCCACCACAGCCCCCAGGACAAACATCTCCCCACCCATCACCTTCCAGCAGACACCCTTCCTTTACCTCAGCTTCCTTATTTCTGACATTCTGCCCGACTCCCTCATCTGATTTGATCAAATCTTACTGGACTAAGAACTGTTCCTCCTCCTGCAGGAAGAGCAGTGGGAGTGACAAGCCTTCTTCCATCAGCTCCTTCCTGATCACCATCTTTAAACCACACATTTCATCACGTCACTTCATGGGATAAATACACCAGCACGAGAACATCCTCCCTCGAGCTTTCCAGGCTGTTCATCTGAAATTACTGCCACCTCTCGAGGTGGAAATATCACATAAAAATGTGATAAAACAGACTCTGATGACACTTAAGAGTTCGTTGTTGTTTTTTTTAACATCTCTCTAGAAACCCTTCTTGTTTTAATACTAAAACCAGAAGAAAAATCAATATTTATTATCATTATTATGACTGTTATTGTGCACAGCTTCCATCAGCAGACAGGTCTCGATGCATCGCTACCGGTGACACAAATACCAAGAGAAAATTCATTACCTGTACCACAAGAGCCTCCTGAGTGATCCCCACCTCACACTGTGAAGGAAGGTGTTGTTATCCACGCGAGCATCGTGCACACTGAACATCAACATCCTGACAAGCAAGAGACCGTGCTGGAGGATCTAACACAAGAAAAGATTACCAACCTCTGCTTGTTTGCACCACACGCTGATGTTCTTACGCTGAGCTTTCGTGAAATGGTCCCAAGCCTTTTGTTTGGAGGCAGAATGGTACACGGCCACTATCTGCTCGACTGGAGTAGCAAATCAGCAGCAAATCGGGCCCGAATAGCATCCAGAGAGGGCGAACAAGAGGAGTAAAGGAGTAAAAAAGTGGAATCAGGCAGGTGGTTCGGCTCCCCCTTTCTCACAACACTGCACTGCGCTGACGCTACGCTCGGGGAAGGGGCTCGGTGTCTGGAAAGAGCCCCGTGGGCTTCTCCAGGCCGGAGCCAAACACTCGCGGAGCAACGACCAACCGGGGAAAGGGCTCTGCTCTCAGCTGGGAAAAAGGCAGGGCACGTGGACAAAAAGGCAGCACAGGTGCTGAAAAATATCCAAATAGGCTGTGCAAGGCTGGCTGGGAGTGTAAGAGGTTCAGAGGGGCAGGACTCACCTCTGAAACGGGGTGATGAGCTACAACCACGAGTTCTGGCCCTTGGACAGTGCCACAGCCTGTGTGAGCTACGGAAAAAGGACCGGGATCAAAGCAGAGGCACCAGCCATCAGCTTTCCTTGGTCCTGACATTTATTCCTTCTGCTTCTCTAGAAAATTCAGAGGATTTGGAATACACAAAGTGCTTCTCCTTGGCTGAGAGCTCACCCACAGCACAAAGCACATCCACTCGATTTGCTCTACGCTTGTGATGCAGCACCCGTAATTCTCACAAAGTAAACACACCTCCCTGCTCTTCAGAGTAACCTAAGAGTGGCTGAGAGATCAACCTTGGTTTTGGAGAGTGGAGTTACACACTAGTCTCTATTACTACTTACTCTGCAGTGCTCACTGTATGTCCCTCTGGACCGTGTGCCCGGAGTTTTTACCATTAACACAATTTAAAGAAAAAAAAAATTTAAAAAAATCAACTAACGGCTAAAATTATTAGATACAAAACCAAAAGTTAAGAATGTTCACAAGCTAGGCAAGGGGCTCAAGGAGAATTAGTACAATTGTGGAGAAGGTACTTGGAAAGAAGTAAAAATACTCAGATTTATTAAAGCAAGGATGTGTAAGAGGCAATGAATGGTCTGAGGAACTGTTACAAATCACATCCTAGAATCAATACAGACCATGCCTCTTCCTTGGTTTCCTGGTTTTACAAAGCCCTGGGATTTGAAAGACCCAGGTTCTGCAGCAGGGTGTTGGAAGCAGCCTGCTGCGTCCTACCTTTGGCGAACACATCCTGCACACTTCGCTGAGGCACCAGATTCCCAGGGACTTACCTTGTCTGTGCGCAGGAGGGGTTGAAAGATGGCAGAACTAATAATGGACGATAATTAAGAGGAAACAAATTCAGAATTCATTCTCTCCTCCCCCCAGATGTGGACTCTTACTCCAGTAAAAAGCACCACAAGGAATTTTTGCCAGGTTAGTGCCACGTGATTCCGGATCAGCCGCAGCTGCTCAGAAGCGATGGCCACTTCTCTTCCCAGAACCCTTTTAGCAGGGCCTCTCCAGACCCCAGAAATTAAGAGTCCTCCCTACACCAGACAACCAACATCCAGCGTGGAGACACCACTCACACTGCACCAGGATCCCTGAGAGAGCCAGTTTGAACTTCTCCTTAGCTTCTTCCATCTCCTTCTCGTGGGCCGCCTTCTCGTTGACGAGCCTGCGGATGTGGCTGTTGGCCGACTGGATCATGGAGTAGAAGTTGTTGGCAGTTCTCCTGTTCACCTCCCCGCGTTCTATCCAGGTCAGCAAGGTCTGGATGGCTTCCGAGAACTTGGTGTCATCTGCAGCAAGAAAGGACAGCTTTACACCACAGCTCTGGGGCGGCCTGGGCAGCTTTCAGATGCTTTCCCTGGAGCTGAACTGCTCCTTCAAAGGTCAGCGTCCTTCAGGTGACTGACCACAACTCCTGGAAGCAGGGGAGGATCTGAACACGTGGCTGTACAAAGGAAGGCGAGTCTAGCACCGAGCTGCTGGCACAAATCACCTGCTGAGGTGCAGCAAGAGGAGGAACGAGCACTGGAAACTTACTGGAAAACTTCATGTCTACTCAGATGGACCCTTTTGTGAAAGGAAATGTCCTCCAGCTCCAAAACCATCAGGTCACACATGAATCTCAGGCTTCCAGGAAGGTCTTACACTAATCTTTTCCACCCCAACCAAAATTATCCGGAAGAAACTTACACTGAACAGTTTTGATTCGCACGAGTTTGCTGCACTCAACAGGTTTGTTCAGCCTTGGGAAAATAAGATTTAGGGGAGATCTCATCACTGTGTCCTGGGGAGGGCTACAAAGATGGAAACTCCTTTTACAAGAGATTCACATGGAAAGGATGAGGGGGAATGGGGACTCCTGGGGACAGCTTTTCACAGCGGCAGCATTGTGGAAGTGCTGGATTCCCCAGTACCAGAGGCTTTCAAGACTGGGCTGGGCAGAGTGTTGGGCCATGTGGTCTACACCGTGCTTTTGCCAAGGAAGTTTGGGCCAGGTGAGCCTTGAAGGCCTCTCCATCCTGAGATGGAGACACAATTCAAACACAGGGGTTTTTGGACAAACAGAAGGAAGCCGGCCGGAGAGCTGCCGCGTGCCGACCCCCGGAGAGCGCAGAGCCGTGCCTGCCCAGCCCAGCCCCTCTCACCTTTGAGCTTCTCGGCCACCACGCTGCACTCGTGGTCGGAGTAGTGGACGACGGGGGGCGGGGAGGGCGGGCGGAAGCGCTCCTCGGCCAGGCGGCGCCGGTGCCGCTCCTCGCGGGCCAGCATGCGCTGCTTGCACTCCCACTCGTACAGGTCGTCCCGCGCCTGCGCGAAGTCCACGTGCAGCCGCCCCGTGTCCTTCTTGTCCGTGCTGGAGCCCAGCCGGATGCGGTAGCCTGGCAGGAACGAGGGGCAGTCAGGTAGGGCAGGGGCCTACCCGGGGCTCCTGTGGCAAAAGGAGCCCGGGGGGTGCGGCCCCGATGGCTACCAGGGGAGAAAATCCTACTGAGCCAAGCCCACCAGCCAAATAAAGCCCCACTGAGCCAAGCCCACCAGCCAAATAAAACCCCACTGAGCCAAGCCCACCAGCCAAATAAAACCCCACTGAGCCAAGCCCACCAGCCAAATAAAGCCCCACTGAGCCAAGCCCACCAGCCAAATAAAGCCCCACTAAGTCAAGCCCACCAGCCAAATAAAACCTCACTAAGTCAAGCCCAACAGCCAAATAAAACCCCACTAAGTCAAGCCCACCAGCCCAGCCAGCAAATGAGGAGCAACTGTCAATTTTTTTAGGCACTGTCTATAAAATTAGCTGGGCACTTATCCATGTGAGATGGGGACAGACTCTGTACCTCACCCCAACGTTTTGTACACGTTTTCAGGTGCCAAAGCTTTGCTGCCTTTCCTCTCAGGAGCTGTTTTCATACATTTAAGCAGAAATCCAGCGGCAGCAGAAGGCAGACTGACACAGCATCAGAGAAATCTGCCCCAGTTCCTACTGTTCTGTCTACAAAGGCACCATTGCAGTTCTGTCCCAGAATTTCAAGCTTCCCTCTGAGGCAAACACACCCACCAGACAGGTAAAGTGCCTTGTCCACCATGAACTCCTCAGCAAAGCGGATGTGGCAGAAGTTCTTCTTGCTCTTGCGGATAGCTATGACCTCCCCACACTGCTCAAACACCTCCATGATGATCTGCTCCGTCCCGTTTTCTGGCAGGCCTCCAACAAACACTGTCTTGCACCCTGGGGGCCTCTCTCTCGTGGCCGGAGGGGGAAGGTCTGAAGGGAGAAAGCAGAGCAGGTCAGGTTTTGGGTTGCCAGCACACATTCCTTCCACCTGCTCCTCTCTCCTGAGGGATGACCACACCTCCCTGGCCTCCTCCAAACACACACCTGGCCATGGCACACTCAGATTTATGGCGTGGATCCACAGCACTGCTGAGGTGCTGGATAAAAGTAAGCACATTCACCAGCGTGTTTCCAAACAGAAGACCTCGGGAGCCTGGAGCCCTCCAAACACTCTCCCGAGTGCAGGAGGTTCCCTGAGCTGCTGCCAAAGAGCACAGGCAGCACCAGGAGCTCCCAACTTTAGCATGGGAGGTGCTACAAAACCACAGCTTTAAAAACTGCCCTAATGTAGATAACACATAAAAAACATGCTCAGGGGATTCCCTGTGCTGCAACCACACACGCTCCAGACTCGTGTGCTCGAGCTACACCTCACACTACACACGAGCGTCAAACCACGAAGACTTCGAATACCCAGCGACTGGAATGGTTTTTTCCCCAGTCCTTATCAATCCAGCACCTGCAAAGGCTATTTCTGGAGATGGCAAACACTTGGAGACAAGAACGGGCTTTTCCTGTTGCGCTGTCACCTTCCTGCCAGCAGCGAGGCACAGGAATGGCCCTTTTCTCACACACACCTGGGGTTCACACAAACATAAACACGGGGGTGCTGCTACAGAGACAGAGCACAAGCAGGCAGTTACGTGGGTTAGGTGGGAAGAGAGTGCAGCTCTTGCAGTGGATGATCTCCTTCACGGCCGGCATGTCCGGAGGGATGGGAGGGGGGACGATCCCCAGGCCCGGCATCATGGGGTTGATCGGAGGGATTCCGGTCATCATTCCAAGAGCAGGATCAAAATCTAAATGGGGGAGAGAATAAGGGAGTCAGGTGGGGGGGGTGGAGTCACACAGTGACTGTGAGCTCTGACAGCAAACGGGGAACGCTCCCACACGTGCCGGTGAAAATCGGGAACGTGACGACACCGAACTTTAGATCTGTGCCCTTAAAATAACGCTTTAAAACTCTTCCACTGCTCATTGCCACAGCCAAGGAACTTTTCTCTGTTAAAATAAACTCCTTCCTTCTCTCCTCCGTAGACACTGGCTCCACTAGATGTGCCAAACCCTGCCCAGAGAGGTTTGTCCACAAAAAGACACCCGTGACATGTGGGAACAGTGGAGAACCTGACCCAGTTTGGTTGTAGGAAGTCGTTCAGCAGCACAGACAGTTGTGACACAGGCTTAAGGGCATCAGGAAGAATTTGTATGTGGAGAAGGTTGTCAGGCATTGGGAGGGGTGGAATCCCCATCCCTGGAGGTGTCCAAGGAACGCCTGGCACTCAGTGCTCTGGGCTGCTGACCAGGTGGGGATCAGCCACAGGTTGGGCTCAATGATCCTGGAGGTCTTTTCCAGCCTAAATGGTTCTGGGATTTAGGGAATCATCTCACACACCACACAAGTGCAGCAATTCCAGCAGCTAAGAACCTGCCATTTCCTCGGTATTTTGAAATACAGGCACAGCAAAAACACGGCTCTGAGGCCAACCCTCTGCCATTGACCGGCATTTCTGGAGGAAGGGACAGGAAACCCTCCTGTTTCAGCTGTGAAACACGGATGGGAACTTTGCATGGGAATTGTACATGGGAATTGTATCCTTATCCACGGGATAGACTCGTGTGGATTTTTACTTCATGGGAGAACGTGAGCAGGAGAATGACATGGAAACACCATCTCCACAGCAAATCCAAATGTGAAACAAGGCCTCGGGGACAGGAGAGACCTTTCTCTATTAGTGCTGAGAGGGCTGGGGCTGTTCAAACTGGAGAAGAGAAGGTTGTGTGGAGACCTCGCTGCACCTCCCAGTATCTCAAGGCACTACAGGGAAACCAGAGAAGGACTCTGCATCGGGAACTGGAGTGACAGGACAAGGGGGAACGGCTTCCCACTGCCAGAAGGGAAATGTAAGTGGGATCTATGGAAGGAATTCCTCCCTGGGAGGGTGGTGAGGCCCTGGCACAGGGTGCCCAGAGCAGCTGTGGCTGCCCCTGGATCCCTGGCAGTGCCCAAGGCCAGCTTGGACAGGGCTTGGAGCAGCCCGGGACAGTGGAAGGCGTCCCTGCCCATGGCAGAGGGAGAATAAGATGAGCTTTAAGGCCCCTCCCAACCCAAACCATTCCATGACTCCAAGAGCACAGACTGCAGGCAGAAGTTAGGGCAAGTTAAGTGGTGGTGTTAAATACAGCATTGGCTGCACAGCAAACCACAAGAGCAGCAGTGGGGTGGCAGAGTGCTGCCAGCACAGACACTCCCTCCCCAGCTGAGCAGGCAGGTTTAAGGCAGGGGAGAGCATCCTCGTTAGTGCAGCAAAGCACTGGAACAGCCAGTTCCTTCCAGGACTTTGATGTCCAGCATCCTGCACTGCTGGGAAACCAGGCACGGCCCAGCTCTGTTCCTGCAGGAGCTCTTTCATCCAGTCCAAGGTGACTCAGCCAGGCACATGTATTTCAGACTACAAGGTGGTCATTTCTGGAGCAGAATCCTCCATTAATTCCTGCCATATCCATTTTGCTGCCCTGTTGCTTTCCTCTTCATCTTCCTCCCATCCTTCCTTACAAGCCATTCCAGTTTAGTTTAGTGTAACACGTTCCTGGATGTCACTGGTTTCCTGACCTCTGTGTGGCACCCTCCTCCTCCTCCTCCTCCTGCACTGCAGGATATCTAGAGGTACCCCACAATAACTATTATTTGCATTAAAAAACATGAATTCTCGCTTCCTCTCAATTCAGGTCTCTAAATACCTCACTTTCAGGATGAATGCATTTCAAACACAGCTCAGTTTGTTCCCGGGGGTGTTTACCCAGCTGCACTGAGCACTCTGATCCCCAGAGTGCCGTGCAGCCCAGCTCACCGGGCAGGAGGGGCTGTCCTGTCATGCCCATGGGAGCCATGCCCAGGTTGTTCATGGCGGTGGCCCAGGCGGTGGGGTCGGACATTGGCAATCCCATCGGAATGGAGTCCAGGCTCAGATTTCTGCCACCATCTGTTGAGAGGAACATAAAAGTGATTAAGGGCTTAGAGCAGATCTCAGCACTGCCCAGAGAGGCTCTGCAGTGTCAGCACCCAAAACCAGAGCTAAACCCGCTCTCAGGGAAGAGCCAGATTCTGTCCAATTAGGAAAACAAATCTATTGGGACAGGCATAGAGAATCACAGAAGGGTTTGGGTTGGAAGGCACATGAAAAACCATCCCATCCCACCCCTGCCATGGGCAGGGACACCTTCCACTACCCCAGGGTGCTCCAAGCCCCGTCCAACCTGGCCTTGGACACTGCCAGGGATGGAGCAGCCACAGCTTCCATGGGCACCCTGTGCCAGGGCCTGCCCACCCTCCCAGGGAACAATTCCTTCCCAATATCCCATCCAGCCCTGCCCTCTGGCAGTGGGAGGCCATTCCCCCTGCTCTATCCCCACTCCTTGGGGAGATCCCCAACCCAAGCCTGGCTCCAGGCACAGCGGTGGGGCTGCAGCAGCACCAGGGCACAGCTCCCCCGCCCACCCAGCACAGCAGCTGCATTCAGGCTGCCCTGCTGCCAGCTCACCTGGGGGAACGCTGCTCCTCTTCCTCTTCCCCGGGTCACTTCCATCCTCGGCCGGGCTGTCCGACGCCCGCGGGCCAGCGGCACTGCCCAGCCCCAGGGGCTCGGTGCTGGCAGGATCAAAGGGCAGGTGGCTTAAACCTAACAGAGAAAAGCACACAGAGAGACTCTACTTAAACTGCTTTGTGCTGCTTCTGGATCGCAGCAGTGAGAGGAACGCCCAGTTCCGGGCACAAGCAGCACTCCAGGCCCTGAAGGAATCCTGACTCCTGCTCACAGGCCCAGCTCCACCTGATCTGAATGTTACACAATAAAATATTACTCACCGGCATCAATTCCACCACCCACGCAAATCAAACTGCCTGACAGTGTGAGCCAGGGGTGCATCTTCCCTGGGCTGAGCAGCATTTGGAGCCCAGAAACTCAAAGGACAGGATTTTTCCCTGTTTCTTCAGTCCAGGAATACACTGTTAATAGTTACTCGAGTTTCACCAGTGCAGAATTCACCTGGAGTGATTTACTGCCACAAAACAAGGCACAACTGAGAACATCTTCAAAACGAGAAGATGCTGCTGGAAGTTTTGTCCAGGGAGTCTGCCAGACAGCTGCTCCTGGTCACGGCTGTGGAAGGGGCTCTGGGATGCACATCCCAAAAAGGGGAGCTCCAGACCCCCACTGGCTGCAGCCTCCTGTCAGGGAGTTGTGGAGAGCAAGAAGGTCTCCCACGAGCCTCCTTTTCTGCAGGCTGAAGAGATGGGTCCAGTGCCCTGAACTCCACCTTCTGTCACAGTCAGCACTCGCAGGGATGTAAAACCAAAGGAGCATTAAAATATCAGGTTTGATTTATCTTTGTCTCAGCAAATCCACCCTAAACAGCCAATACAGAAAAAAAAGGAAAAAAAGAAAAAACCAAACAAATCTTTTTTGTGGACCCATATAAAGTGATACAAATAACCCCATTTCTAAGGTGCTCTGTGTTGCCAGAGGAATCAGCAGAACTCCCAGAGCAGCAGCAACGACAATTATCCCACCCCGAGGCACTGATGGGCTGAGCCACTTGTACCAAACCTTCCTCCAAACACTCTGAAGCGTCGTGATTCCTGTTCCAGAGGATCCCACTTCCAAGAACTTAACAAACATGGTGCTGGGCCTGGCTGTAAATAGCCAAGTGGGCACGGGGAGCCTGGAGGGCTCCTCGCCGCGCCTCTGAAAGGTGAGAACGCAAGAAGCAGCCAAAAGCACAAGGACTATTCAGCTGGCAACAACAATAGTCACGGCCGGCCATGCGGGATGCCTACAATGCTGTGTCTGAAATACTCCTAAGTCAAAATATCATGGGGGTCATGAGGGCTCAGGAAAACACATCTGAATGCAGTAGGTTAAAAATAGAGAGGTTGTGCACAGGGAAGACAGCGGGAGAAAGGAAAAGGAGCAGTTCTGAGCTGACTTTGATGTTACCCATGTGACAGAAAAGGCAAAATTGAACTTGGACAAGCGTTTTCCCTCCCTTGGGAATAGGCAAGGATGGAGAGAAGCAGCAGTGCAGCCAGACACTGGTGTCAGCAGCACGGACAGACACCCTGCTCTGGCTGAAGACAGCACTGTGGAGACACCTGGCACTGACCAGCACCTGAACGCCAGTGGACACCGCTCCGGCCACCACCTTCCAACCCACTGGGGACACTGGCAGCCACTCACTCCAAGGATCCCCAGCCCCAGTTTGAGCTGGGATGCTCAAATGTCCCAGTGTGCCCCCAGGGCCAGCTGACAGCCAGAAACAAAGCAGCCATCAGCTGCAAGGCTCTGGGTGGAGGCACCCGTGTGACCTGGAGCAGGAGCCTTGTCCTCAGGGCTCCCCAAAACAGGACCAGCTACCATCCACCAGAGTCTAACAACAAACACAGAGGAGCAAAACTCCTTGGGAAAGCTTTGCTCTCACTTCACCAGGATGGAGAAAGAGCAAATGGCCCAGGAAAGCAAAGGGCAGTATGGAAAGGGGGCAATGGAAGCAGTAAGAAAGGGACCCTGCTTGCTGCTCTCTTTCAGCACGGAGTTTGCTCCAAAAATTAGAACAAGCCAGAGAGAAGATTCCCGACACACTCTGGAGTAAGAAACCCCTCATCATGTCAGATTTGCCACCCTACACAGGATAAATGCCATGGACAGCAGCCAACTCTCAGACCCGCCTGCCTCTCTCCTGCCACCTCAGCGAACAGCCGCAGCTCCCACACCCCACTGGGTACAGAGAACGGGCTCAAAAGAAAGCTGAAGCTGCAGAAAATCCTCTCTCCTGGGCACAGAGCAGGATAAAAGCTGACAGGCTCAGCCAGTACAGCCAGGAGGCACAAACAGGAGCATCTCTCTGTCCTTTGTGCCAAGCAGAACGAGGTGTCCTTGGCCACTCCAGGCTGCTCTGCTCGGGAGGGAAGGGACCAGCACAGGAGCAAACCACAGGGCTTTGCTCAGTATTCCTGTAGTGAGCCACCCTGGAAAGGCCAAAATCAGATTTCTGCACTTGCTGGGAAATGCTGCACAGAAGGTAAGGGGGGAGGAGAAAATTTGGGTTTCCAGCAAGTGTCAGAACCGGTGTCAGCACTTCCAGAGCCATCCGTGGCACAGGTGCCAGTGTGCCCTTCATCTCCCCGCTCCCGTCTCCAGGGATTTTCAGAAGAGTCAATTTTTAAAGAGTGAGACATCAGGCACTGCCATAATGCAGTGACTAAACATTTAAAAATAAAAACTTGGGCTAGAAGATTCCTCGGCAGAAAAAGGGATCGGGGAAGGAAGGGGGGATGCTGAAAGACGAGCAGAAGACGGCTCTGAGCGAGGCCTCTCCCACAGCGCAGAGGGTCCCTGTGGGTGCTTTTCCCCTCTGGAATCAGGGGCTGAGCTGTGCCTAGCGGGAAGAGCCCACAGCTCCCCACTGGCCTGAGGAGCACGGACAATGCAAAGTCCCCCCGTTGCACCGGGCTGAGATCAATCCATGTCTGTGCTGGGGCTAAATATGGCTGCAGCTTTCACAGCACAGCTTCAGAAAGGGGCTGGAGGCAGAGCAAAGATCTCAATGTTCCAGGCATAAATCAAGGCAAGTATCCATCCTCACTGGGTCCCGCGCCAGAGCCGCGCCAGGACTTGGTTTTCCAGCCCTGCTAACAGAGCTTGGCCATTTGCCTTAATGACCAGGGGAAAAACAAACCCCGGACAGTCCCTGAGGTGAACTGAAAGGGCTGGTTTGAGATCATTCCCACTACCACGAGCTGGAAACACTGGAAATCACAACCGAAACATGGGACTGTGCGGCTCCTGTGCAACACTCCTGGGACCAGCACAGCACCTGCAGGGCTGCCACCTCGGGATTTGGGCAGAGTGTTCCCTGCTGGCCTCAGGAACGCCCAGCTAAGTGGTGGCATGAGCTCTGCCACAAGCCTGGCACCGCTCTGGAGCCACACGCTCCGACTGCAGCCTCACTCTGCCCGGGCACTGGAACAGTTTTCCTGCCGTCCAACCAGTTAATCAACAGCAGGAACATAAACCCCTGCCCCAAAACTCAAATTGCAACTGTTAACAGGCACTCTGACACTGTCACACACCTAAAAGCCTTTCAATGACACACTCGAAAAGCCTGTGCAGGCTGGTGCTTGTATGGTTGCATTTTGGGGTGTGCTGGAACCCTCTCAACTACTCTGGGTCACACTTTGGGGTGGCCCAGGTCCTTCTGCACCCCTCAGGTGACATTTTGGGCTCCTCTGAACACATATTAAGACTTCCCTTACCGAGCATCGGGGGAACTCCAGAAATGGGCTGACACAGGCTTTACTATAAATACGGATTTACCTTCTGCCACCATTGGCAAATACAGGAAATAAGCAGTGCTCAGCCTGAGCAGGGTGCCTGTGTTTGTGGGAATAAACTGGATCCCGGGATACACTGTGCCACTGATTACACAGCGCTGCTTTTGAGCCCTCAAGAAATGCACTTCAGAAGACACCAAAGTACACCTGCAGCCATCCATTAGAACACAAGAGAAGAGAGACCAGCAGGGAAGGGAGAGGAGAGGGACACCGAAGCTTTGAAGTTACATTTTGATCCCGATCGTTTCCTTTTGGAAACTAATTCCCAGGCTCAAAAACTGCTGCTGGGCTCGTGCCAGTTCCTCCACCGCACTCCTGGTAGAGCTTCACAATCACCAGCCTGAGCCGGGAGCCGGCCAGGCACGCTGACGAGAGCAGCACAGCTTTGACAGTGACTTCTGTCAGCTCCAGGTAACCCTCCAGGGCAGCAGGAGCCGTGCAGGGAACCCCAGAGCCCCCCCGTTACCTGCGAACTGCACGAGGAACACGGCGAGATGCTCATCGTAAGGCAGGAGTTCCGCCAGCTCTCCCGCTGCTCCCAGCTTGGCTTTGGGTTTGAAAATCCAAGCGCCAGGCTGAGCTCCCTCGCTCAGCTCCCAGCACTAAGGGAAAGCTGGGACCTAGTGACAGCAGAACTGCCCCGGGGCAGGCAGGACAGCCCGGCGTGAGAGCCCAGGCTGGCCCGGGGCTGGCACCCGGCAGCTCCATGTGTCACCATCCGTCTCCGGTGACTGACACCCATAGGCAGATTCCGGGATGCAGGGGACGGAGGCGGATGAGCAGGTGGGGAGGCAATTAACAGCCAGAGCATCTGAATTTGCCAGGGATTTCATACATCACTGCCCTAAGCACTGGCACGCAGCTCAACAAACCCTGTTTGCATGCCCAAGATTAGTGGCCTTTGCACTGAAAGATTAATTCCTGGTAATCCTCGATGGTGAGAGGCACGCTGCTCGCTTTCCTTGACTCTGGAAGCTTGTATTTGAAAGAAATATATTCATTTCAGGCAGCTAATTATTCTAGCAGGGCACTGTAAAACCAAGAGACACAAAGAGCCCCTTTCTCCTTCGCGCCCGAGAACGCAGCAGTCAGCAACCCCAGTCAGGGACACCGACCTGCAGAGTTCCAACAAAAATGCAGCCACAGCAGCAAAAACAGGGGGTTAACCAAGTCCTGGGTGAGCTGTGCTCTTCACTCGCTGCTGTAACCCACAACAAAGGGAACAATTCCTTGCCAGCACGTGTGTACATGTACATGTGTCACCAGCAGCGACCCAACACAGCCCCGGTGCCCCCCTACAGTGCAGCCCGCCATGCCCCCCACACCAAGCCATCAAACAGTCCCTGGAATGTGTTCAGGATGCTCACAAGGCTCTGCCAAACCCCCCTCCCTCTGCACACACTCCCAGGGATTCTAACACTGGGATTTCCAGGGGCTGAGCTGCTCGTGCCCCACGGGGTGCAGAGCAGGCAGCTCATCACTCCCATCCCCTCCCGTCCTTCCAGACTCCCCCAGCGCTCCTGGGGAGCAGCACCCAGCACGTGCCGCCTCAGAACAGTGCTCAGCAGCTCCTACTCTCAGAAACACCTTTCTGAAAAGCTAGGAGAAGAACAGTGATGGGCAAAGGGATGCAGGAATAACTACACAGAACTACTGGGGAAGAAAAAAAAAAGAGAGAAGAAGAAGAAGAAAAATAGGGGGGGAAAAAAAAGAATACACAAATAAAACTCCAGGAGAGCCAGCAATCAGGATCATCAGAAAATCCCAGTGCAAAAGCCTGGACTGATGGGCAAGAGAGCCTTGTGGAAAGCCAGCAGCAGCGTGAGGAACTGCTGGCTGAGAGCGGAGCAGCCGGACAGGACGGACATGCTGGAACTGGAATAATGTCAGCAGAAAAGTTGGGGATTAAGGGAGAAATCTCACACCATCTTTGGAAGGTAGACAGAATACCTCAGCAGCAACACCTGATCTTTGAAACGACTCGGTGATTGAACCTCACCCCTGCTACGAGCTCCAAACACATGACCTTCAGCACAGAAACCTGACCTTACCCCAGCTCCCACACAGCTTTCAACAACTCAGCTCAAGGCCCTTTTTAATTAGATCCTCAAAATTCCTCAAATAAGCCTTGAAGAAACAGAGAACCCGGCCACTTGGCTTGGGAAGAGTACAGCTGGAGTAACAAGGAGCACGAGTTGGAGGGACAAACTCCTACCCCAGGTCGCCTCCACGCTTCCCCACCGTCTCACAGCTCTGCTGCAACTTTCTGCAGGAAAATATGGAAAAATACAATGGCTAATTAATGTAGCTACAGGGGAGGTAGGAACGGTGCAGACTAACGAGGAGCTTACCCGAGGATTAATGTTTGTGTAACGAACACGTGGCACTGAAGAACAAAAACATCTCCACGCAGCACGACCTGGACGGACGCTACTGGTAACAGCACGCAGCACCAAAATGAGAGGAAAATAGGAGAGAAAAACTGAAGAAGCTCGATATAAACGCTGAGGGAACCGAGCAAACGAGTGCATGTGCATGTCTGAGTTACGGTCCAGGTCTGTGGAAGAGCTGCAGCCCACGGCAGCTGTGGGCACCGGCACGAGCGTCCCCAAAGCTCCCGGCGCTGCCCACGGACCATCTGCTGCGGCACCGCGGATCCAGCACGGCCCAGAGCAGCGTGAGCCCCGGGAGGGAGGGAGAGCACAGCCAGGTGCTCCCCACCCCGGGGGGAGCTGCGGCCACCTTCCCCCACACACACCCCTTTTGCAAACCACTGGCTCTTGGAGCGCCGGAATAATTTCTTTACGTGCAACCCATTTCTCCTCGTGCCACTCTCACAGGATCAGCGGGGGTGAAAGAGACCTTGGAGATCATCCACCCCACCACCACAACCCCTAAAACACATCCCCCAGTGCCTCTCGAACACGGCCAGAGATGGTGCCTCCACCGCCCCAGAGCAATTTATTCCAAGGCCTGACGGCCCTGGGAGGGAACGATCGCTGCTGATGCCTGACCTGAAGCCACCCCGGCGCCACTTGGGGCCATCTCCTCTCACCTTGAGGAAACACGGCACGGCACCAGATCCCCCCGGCTGCCCCTCCTGCCAGGGACCTGTGCGGAGCCACCAGGTCCCCCCTGAGCCTCCTTTCCTCCAGGCCGAGCCCCTTGCCCAGCTCCCTCAGCCGCTCCCGGGGCTCCAGCCCCTTCCCTGGACGCTCCCCGCCCTTTCTGATGTGATGTTAATGTTCTTTTTGAAGTTATTTTAACTACCACTGAACCCGAACGGTGGCCCAGACACTTCCCACACGGAATAAACCTTCCCACACAGCCTCCGCACCACCCAGCCGGACCCGGAGCCCCGCGGGTGTCCCCGCCAGGCTTCCCGAAGTCCCGGCGGCTCCCGCGATGTTGTTCAGGCCCTCCAGAACACTGCCCCGCCGGTTCGGCCCGGCCGGAGCCGCGGAGGAGGCCGGTCCTGCTCAGCGAGCCCCGCCGCCGGCCGGGCAGCGGCCCGGAGGGAGACGGAGAGCGGGGCGGCCCCTCCGCAGGCCC
>VZTA01019066.1:56750-67923 GCA_013398855.1 Mohoua ochrocephala | reverse complement strand
CCCCACAGGCACGGCCACTGCCAAGCCCTCTGTGTCCCCCCTGCGCAAGCCCACCCCCCTCACCCGTGCTTCGTGTGGGCACAGCCCAGAGTGGGGATGACCCCGTGTGGGATCGAGAGGTGGGTTTGGGAAGAGAGTGGGTTCACCTGTGGTCCAGGAGAGCTTGGGGATGTTCGCACCCCTCCCAGCCTCTGCCGCCGGGGCCGAGGGGAGGGAGCCCTCCCTGTGCCCACAGCTGCCCCAGGCACAGGGGGTTTGCTGCCCATGGAGCCGGTGCTGCGGCCAGAGGGGAGGGCAGGGGGTGCACACCTGGCAGGGGAAGCCGGGCAGCGATGGGTGAAGGGTCCTTGCCTGTGGAGCGAGTGGCAGAGCTTGGGCCAGGAGACAGGAGGCTGCTCCAGAGGAGGCTCTCCAGGGACAACCTGCAGCCTGGGGTGCCCGGGGCTGGGGCCAAGCCGGCCGTGCTGGGGGCTGTGGGGCAGTGGGCAGGCTGGAATCCGGCCCTCATGGTGTCTGGGAGTTAACATCCAGATGGGTCCCACCCATCTGCGATCTCCTTCACAGCTGGCAGGCCCCGAGCTCGTGGTCACAGTGCAGGAGGGGAGCTGGAAAGCCGGAGACAGCCGCTCCTTACCAAGTCAGTCCTGGAGCTCCAGGCAGGACACAGTGGGAAGCGCCTTGGTGTCTCTGCCCAGGTGGAGCAGGACCCTCCTCTTCACACCCGCAGCCAGCTGGGAGAGCTGGAACTGCACATCCTTCTGCCAGTAGGAATAGAGCAGTGGGTTCAGGAGGGAGTTGCCCAGCCCCAGCAGCCAGAGGAAGTTCTCGATGACTCTGTAGGGGAAGCACTCGGGGCAGACCATCTGCACGACGCTGGCGATGAAGAAGGGCAGCCAGGAGAGGGTGAAGCACCCGATGAGCATGGCCACCGTGCGCACGGCCTTCATGTCACCGATGGCACGGGGCGGGGGACAGCCGCCCCCCAGCCCCGCCTGCTCCACCTCCTGGATGCGCTGCACGTGCATCGAGGCGATCTTCAGCATGTCGCAGTAGAGGTAGAGGAAGAGGAAGAGCGCGGGGAAGAAGCCGAGGCAGAACATGGTGAGCAGGTAGGAAGGCTGGAAGAGGTTGAAGAAGGAGCATTTGCAATGGTTGGAGACCTTCTGGTAGCGCGGGATGAGGACCGGGAGGAAGCCGATGGTGGCGGCAACCAGCCAGAGCGCCACCAAGCACACCCCGACCCGCAGGCCCGTCACCAGCTGGAAGTAGTGGAAAGGCTTCCGGATGGCCAGGTGCCTGTCACACGCAACCAGGATCAGGGACAGGATGGAGGCAGCGGAGGAGGAGGTCACGAAAGCCATTCTCAGGATGCAGAAGTTCTGGGAAGGATGAAAGGGCTGGGAAAGCTCATCCACGGCCAGGCCCAGGACTGTGAAGCCAACCATGGCGTCCGCCAAGGCAAGATTGAGGACAAAGCAGAGCCCCTTGGAGCCGCTCTTCTGGATGTGGCAGAGCAGGATGATGGCCACCAGCACGTTGGTAGCGATGATGAGCGAGGCCAGCCCGGTGAGGAGGACTCCCACGGCCCACCTGGCCGTGGCCGTCTCCTGTGAGACAGGGCACAGGGACAGCACATCCTCAGCGTGATTCTCGGGCATCGCTCACCTGGGGCCTCTCAGCAGGTGCGACTTGGCAGCGGGAGCAGCAGGAACCTGGGGATCAGCAGGAACCTGGGGGTCAGCAGGAACACGGGGGTCAGCAGGAGCCCGGGGAGCAGCAGGAGCCCGGGGAGCAGCAGGAGCCCGGGGAGCAGCAGGAACCTGGGGATCAGCAGGAACCTGGGGATCAGCAGGAGCCTGAGGGTCAGCAGGAGCCCGGGGAGCAGCAGGAGCCCAAGGAGCAGGGGTGTCTCTCAGGGAAGCAGAGCTCTGCCAGCAGCTGCCCGCAGAAGGGACCGCTGGACTCGCAGCAGCCGCTGTGCCCACGGAGCTCCCTCCCCTCCAGCCACGTTTCCAGACAACCCTGGAGCAGGGGCGAGCAGGGAGCACCTGGGCAGGAAGCTGCCACGGTGGCACACGGGGCGGTGGCCGTCCCCCCCAGGCAGCAGGGGCTGGAGCAGAGCGGTGCCTGCTGGGCACGGGGACAAGCACAGAGAGTTCCCGATGCCCAGCACAGCTCCTGGGGGTCGCTGCCAGACCCAGGACAGCTTCTTCCTGCTGGGACCAAGGGAACAGCACTGACACCTTGCTGGAGCAGCAGCTCTGAAGGTGACCTGGTAATGGTGGGGAAAAGCACTGACAAGGGATGTGTGCTCAAACACAGATGGAGAAACATCTGCCAGCCTGGGGAACCAGCACTGACAGCTGGGAACCTGCAGTGCCCTGGGCAAGCACAACAGGGAGCCCAGGGCATCCTCAGGGAGGCCAAAACCAAGGAATTGCTGGAACCTGCAGGGCAAAAAACCACCACAACCTGCAGAAGGCAGCCACAGCCCCCCAAGAGCTGGTGTCCTCTGCCCACTCATGGATCCATGCAGAAGTAACTGGTACTGCCCAAAGAGCCCCTCTGTGCCTGAGAGCTCCCCCTGCACAGCCTGCTGGATCCCCAGGAGCACCAGGCTGGCTCCAGGCTCCATGACCCAGGGAGAGACCTCGTCCATCAGGGGCTGCCCTCACTCCTGGGAGAGTTTCATGAACTTTGCCGTGATCCCTGCAATGAAATCTATGCAGGTGCTACCAGCAGTAAGGATAATGGCTCTGTACACGCACTCACTCTAACCACGAGTGCATTTACCTGGCTAAGAGTAACTCCTAACAAAGACATTCATGAAAGCAAAGCCTCTGCATCCTTGTGCTGCAGGATCCCACAACATCCCCCACACCTCCCAGGGTGGGCCGACCTTCGCAGGGTCTGGCAGCGACAGCTCCAGCCCCTACACAAAGTGTCACAAGCCTCTTCTGCCTCGTGAGCTGGAAAAATCCAAGCTGCCGGGAAACAGGCAGGACTGAGCCCTCGTCTGTCAAACAGTAACCTGGGGAGAGGCCGGGAGGCCGGGAGGGGGCAGCCGGGGAGGGAAGGAGCAGCCGGCTCGGGAATGGTGGGCACTGGCTGCAGCTGTGGAACACCTGGGCTCTGCACTGCAGGTGGCCACAGGAAGGGTTCTGGCGACCTTACACACCCTCTACTTTTGTTTGCCCAGGGAGACATTTAAGGAGCCTTTTCCCTGATGCTGGGGAGGGTCCAAACCCCCGAACGAGATCAAGGACAAGGGAGAAGTGGCAGGGCAGTGAGGAGCAAGTACAGGCTGGAGCCAGTGCCTCCCTGCCCTGCTTTACTGCCGTCTTTAGCTTTTTGTATCAGGACCACAGGTATTTCTACCTTAAACACCTGGGGAGGGCTGCCTGGTTTCCATGGAGCCTCCCAAGTTGGAGTTCCACGCCCTGGACCTTCCTGCAGGCACAGGGGGGCAGGTGCAGACTGCTCAGGGGTGTTCCCACACGCTGCCCGGCCCAGCCCGCTGAGCTGGGCCCTGCAGAGCCCTGCTCAAGGCAGGATTTCAGTCCAAGAGCTCCGTGGAGTCGCCCTCCCTGCACCTGCAGCTCCCACAGGCAGCTCTGACCTTGTAACAGCGATTCCCTCCCGTTTTTCCCAGCTGGATTTGGCGGAACATTCCTCGTGTGGCTTGCACAGAACCTCAGCTCACAGCAGGCTCAGCCAGGACACGCTACTGCGTCACGAGGGACCTTCATCCAAACCAAAGCCACCCCACGAAGAGGGAGAGGGAGCAGGAACGTAAAGAACCATTTGCTTCCACAGCCACAAACAAAAAAATAACAAAAAACCAGAAGAGGATGACCAAAATATCCCGCTCAGCACCAGAGCCACCATTTCCAAGTGCTGAGCTCGCCTTTAAAGCACAGTACCTGGCTTTACAAGTGATCTCAGCAAAAACAGTGTGAGTAGTAACAATGTAAGCGGGCATTTAAGGGACTGAGGTTGGGCAAGATTGAGCTGAGAGGGCAGTGGGGTCATTTTCTGACACTAACAAACTTGGGTTTAGAAACATCTCTACTGCAATGAATCCCACAGACTGCTGTTATATAGATATACAGAGAATGAAGGTGTCTATAGTGTGGTGAAAACCAGCTCCTGTGCTCGCCAAGGGCACACCCCCCTGCAGTGAGGGAGCACAGACCCAAAGCCAGGCCACCCGGTCAATAAATAATTTAATGAAGTTACAGTTCTGCAAGAAACATGACAATGGCACCTTCCCTGGCCCCAGCCTCGCCCCCTGGGCACGGGAGGACACCCCACACCTGCCAACCACGAGCCACAGCGCCCCAAAGGCCACTGGAACGCACAGATCTTCACAGAAGATATTCCTGCAGGCCCAGGCACGCGGCTCCCGGCTGTCCCCGGCAGCTCGGGCTCGGGGACCACGCGCTGGGGGAGAGCCCAGCCCACAGGTACCGAACACCACGACATGGGGATGGTGGGATGAAGGGGGAGGCGGCAGCACGGCTCAGCTGCCGGCCCCGAGGATGACTCTGGTGAGATGAAGGCAGCTCTCAGAAGGGGAGGCGCTTCAACTGCTCGTATGTGATAAAAAACTGAAGGGAACGTCAAGGAATTGGGACAGATGTGAGGCAGCTGCCTGGCAGGGCAGACTGAGCATTCAGCTGGGCTGGACACCCATCTGGGGAGCTCCCCAAACCCACCCATGGAGCTCCCCAAACCCACCCACGGAGCTCCTCGTGCAGGCAGCACAGCCCGACGTGCCCAGGCAGAACAGAGCTGGGCACAGGTGCTGCCAGGAGCGGGGACACGGACCCAGAGCAAACCCAGCCCTGCCCAGACCACTGGGAGAGGGAGGTGGCTCCAAGGCCAGACTGGGAGCTCTTCCCAGTCAATTCCCCACCCAGTTTCAGTGGGCAGAATGGTCGGGGTCAGCACACAGCAGTGCAGCACCTGCCTCAGCAGCAGAACGTTCCCCACGATCCCCTCCCAAACAGGAACCACCCAGGAACTCCTGCAGCCCAGGCCAGGGAAGGTCCTGGCCAAGCCCCCAGAGGCTCTGCAGGAACCATCGGAGCTGCCCCTCAGGGTCCCCAGGGCACCCCATGGGGGTGTCAGCCCTGCCCTGCCCTTCCCAGCTGGGCTCTCCCCTTGTCCCAGGGAAGGATACGATGATGTTCCAGGGACCCAGACGAAGCCAGTTGGGCCAGAAGCCTTTGTAGAGCGCAAAGAAGCCCTCGCTCTTCCACGTCTGGGGGAGACACAAGTGGATTAGGACACACGCCAGGCCCGTGCCCTGCCCACCTCCCCAGTGCCACGTGTGACACGCTGGCCCTGCCCAGCTGCTGCGGGGAGCAGACGGGCCCGTGTGGAGCACCCCCTACAGCCTCTGCACCCAAAGAACTGCACCACGGCCTAAATCCTGTCCCAGGAGGCTGGGAGGAGGCTCAGGCTGACAGCGGCCTCAGGGAGTGACTCTGGGCCCTCTCCCGTCTCACTGGTGACACATTGTGGGATCTCACTGCTGCCATCAGCGTGGTGCTGGGACCTGGCCAGCCTCCCAGGACAGGGAAGCGCCCACCTCTGCCCTCACCTTGACGAGGCCATCCAGAGTGCCCTTGTAGAGCTCCGTGCTGCCCACGATCGCCCGCTGGTTCATCATCCGCGTCCGCACCACGTCCACGGGGTTGGAGGCGATGGCCCCCGCCAGCCCGCACGTGAAGCTGGAACTGCACACACCGAATGAGGGCAGGGACAGCCCCGGGCACGGCCACTCCCGCTCACACAGGCACTAAATACCCTCCCCTGGATTTCATCAAAGGCATTTAGCAATGAATGTGAGCTGCACTACCCGCTCCTGCCTGGAAAAGGGGCAGCAGCAAGACCTGGGCCTCCATAGGAGCCTGGAGAGCTCAGGGGAGGGAAATGCTCAGCTCAGCTAATCCAGACCCTCATCTGAGCCCACAGCTGGTTCCTCAGGGCACTGGCAGCCCTGCGAGGGTGCCGGGTGCTGCCCAGGTGACACAGACCTGAGGGCACCCCCTGGGAGTGCACACCCTTCCCACCAGAGCAAACACTCCTTTGGGAAGGAGGGAGGAAGAAGGCAGCAGAAGGGCTCACAGAGCTGCCAGTCTCCCCCTCCACGGAGGGTCTGGTGCTCCTCACCCTCACCCCAAAGCCAATGGAAGCACTGCAGCACCTGCAGCTGAGGAATGGGAACATGGAGGTGAACAAGGACTTTGGTGCTCTCTGCCAGCCCTGCCCAGAGCAGGCTGACTGCAACCTCTGCTCTGGGTCCTGTCAGCTCCGTGTCTGTCCCTCTCTCAAGGCTCTTACAGCAGGGGCTGCGAGGTGACAGGGTCTGGACAGGTGAGGACGAGGGACTGGAGCAGCTTTTGAGGGACTGTTAGAGGTTACACACGGGGATCTCCTGCCTGGTTCATACCAGGGCACAGATGTGGGGCAACAGCATTTCTGCCATCAGCCAGCCGAAACCCAGCTGGCATTTCAGGTCACCAAAGGATTTCTGCCAGGTCCTTCCCCAGGGAGGTCTCTCTGGGATGCAGGGATGGATTAATGGTGGCCTTGGCAGTGCTGGGGGAACGGCTGGGCTCGATGGCCTTTGAGGTCCTACCCAACCTGAATGATTCCATACCTGCTGCTGCCTCTGAGCTGCTCCAGTTGACAGAGCAGATCCTCTGGAGCACCAGCCCTGCTCCCTGCAGCTCCATGAGCGGTCTCTCCCCAATCCCCCTGGCTCCTCTGCTTCACACACCCCCCCGAGCCTGCAGCAGGGACTCACACGAAGTGGGCAAAGATGGTGTCCCCCATGAGGCCTGACAGGATCAGATGCTTCTTGGTGATGTCATAGACTGGCAGCTCCACCCCCACCACGATGGCAGCTCGCTGGGCCGTGGGGACAACACCCTGTGGGGAAAGGACACTGTCACCAACTGCAGCCACATCCGCCAGCTCCTCGCAGGGCCTCCTCCTGGCAATCCTCCCTGCAGGCAGATCAACTGCTTCCCAGCTCTGCCTCCCAGCCCTGCCTCCCAGCCCTGCCTCCCAGCCCTGCCTCCCAGCCCTGCCTCCCAGCTCTGCCTCCCAGCCCTGCCTCCCAGCCAAGGAGGATGTCCCTGCCCCGGCAGCGTCCCTGCAGCTGCATGAGCTCCACGCTGCTCCCCTCCTCCCAGCACCAGCACACGGGAGCCAGGCTGTCACCCCTCACCTCCTGCACCAGGCTCAACGCCAGGGAACACTGCCCCACAGGAGCAGCATTTAAGGAGCCAGGAGGGGCTCCAGGTGCTCCTTGCTACACAACAGCAGGAGAGCACCTGCTTCCCGAAGGTTTTTGTTAGTTCTGATGCCAGTGGGGGATTCCGGGAGTTGGTGCTCACCCTCCAGAGGCCTCGGGTACCTTCCTGCTGGTAGATGTCAATGAAGCTGCCGATCATGCCGCCCTGGAACAAGCTGCCCTGAGCCTGCATTCGGATCTGAAAGGAAGGGGAGAGCCAGCAGGAGGACATCAACACCTGTCCTGACACCAGCACCTGCCCAGAGGGCAGGGACACCGGGGACACCGGGGACACCAGGGACACCAGGGACAGCAGCTCCATGGAACTCCTGGGAGAAGGAGCAGAGCAGCTCAGAGCACACACTGCTCCCCACGTCCCTCCCCCTGCAAACCACACGGACAACGATGGCAGCAGGCGTGGGGCAGGGACAGCAGCAGGGTGGGAGCACAGGGACACGAGGGACAGTGTCCCAGAAGGGGGATCTACACAGGGCGAAGAGCGTGGAAGTTCTCCAGGCTCTCTGTGCCCAGAGCAGGGCTACCCTGAGCCCAGGGCCCCAGGCAGCCCCCACTGGGCTCTGCTCACTCCACGGAACGGGCAGGCCCCTGGGGCAGTGCCAGCAGTGACCAAGGAGACAGGAGCAGCTGGCTGCCCCCTGCTCACCTGGCCCAGGTGGGAGCACACGGCCTCCACCCTGCACCAGGACAATGCCATGATCCCTGTTGCTCAGAGAAGCTGTGGCTGCTCCTGGATCCCTGGAAGTGTTCCAGGCCAAGTTGGACAGGGTTTGGAGCAACCTGGTCTAGTGGGAGGTGTCCCTGCCCGTGGCAGGAGGTGGAAGATGGTGGTTTTTCATGTCCCTTCCAACCCACACCATTCCAGGATTCTGTGACCTTTAAGAGCCGTGGTTTTAAACATGTGTTAATTACCCTGGGCTTTGGTCCCCATTCATTAAACAACCCCGGATGAGCAGAACTGGTGGCTCAGGGAGCACTGAGCTGCTCCTCCCCCAGGTCCCACAGCCAGCCGGGAGCAGCCCTTACCTTCAGCACGTCTGTGGGATTGGCCAGCGCAGAGGAGATGACCCCCGAGACCACCCCACAGATCACATTGATGAGCAACGTTTCGTCTGCAACCAAGGAAAGAAGGTCAGAGCCTCACGGGAAGGGCACGGGAGGGAACAAGGGCTGGGAAGAGCAGAGCAGCTCTGCTCTCAAATCACACGGTGAAGCTGCAGGAGCAGGGGCTGGGCAGGTGCCACAGCCCGTGGCAGCTCTGTCCCCACACCTGCCAGGGACAGAAGGCGGCAGCTGAAACACTCAGCAATGCACTCTCAGAGGGTCTGACTGATGAGAAGGAAAATCCTGGGACATATGAAAAGTGTGGACAATTATCCGAGATTCCAGAGCCCAGTGACACATCTCTCGTGGCAGGGACACGCCAGGACAGAGGCAGAGGGGGACAAGCCAGCCTTTCCCCAGAGCACCCGAGAGCAGCTGGATTTGCCTGCACGCAGCCACCCGGAGCCAGCTGGGGATCGGGAGCAGGCGGGGAGTTAGATGGGATTAGTGCCAGGGAACAGCCCGAGATTCCAGGCCCAGGATTAGGATGGTGGTTACGTTGGGAAAAGGCACAGGCCTGTGCTGGTACTGACCACGACACTTCCCAGAGGACACCAGGCCACTGGCTGCCCCAGGCCTGCAGGGAGACAAACGTCAGGCGTGGAGCTCACAGCTGGAAAGGCGGAACAGCGAGGGGGGTGTGGGGCCTGCACAGACACAGCCAGGCGGGCACAGGCGGTGCTGGAGCACGACAGCAGCCCTCAAAGGACCTCTGGAGTCACGGAATCACAGAATCTCCTGAGATGGAAGGGTTCCACAAGGATCACCCAGCCCAGCCCCTGGCCCTGCCCAGACACCCCAACAACCCCACCCTGGGCATCCCTGGCAGCGCTGCCCAAACGCTCCTGGAGCTCTGGCAGCCTCGGGGCCGTGCCCATTCCCTGGGGAGCCTGGGCAGTGCCCAGCACCCTCTGGGGGAAGAACCTTTCCCTGATACTCCACCTAAACCTGCCCTGACACAGCTCCACACCATCAGTGTGCTGCACTCACCCGCCCCTCCTGCTTCCCCAGGCTGGAATGGTGTTACAACATTCCCTCCTCTCACACCAGGGATGCAAATCTCACCTGCAGATCTCGGTGCTCCTCCGGGAACACCCACCAGACTCCTGCTGCTCCACTCCCCAGGCAGGAGCTGCAGAGGCCTCCTGAGCAGAGGGCACAGGTCGAGGGCACTGGTGGAACCTCACCTGTACAGTCAGGCCCAAAGCTACAGAGCTGGACTGCACAATTCCTATCCAGAGGCTGTCCAGAGAAGCTGTGGCTGCCCCTGGATCCCTGGAACTGTTCCAGGCCAGGCTGGACGGGGCTTGGAGCAGCCTGGGACAGTGGGAGGTGTCCCTGCCCGTGGCAGGGGGTGGAACTGGATGGGCTTTAAGGTCCCTTCCAACCCAAACCATTGTGGGAGTTGTTCCAAGTGCTGCATCCCAGCACAAAGACTCAAAGGCTGCAGAAAGAAGACAGCAGGCACTCACTGCTGCAGCTTCCAACCCCTGTCACACATCTGCTGCACAGCTGGGATGGGATCTCCCTGAGATGAACTAAAGAGACGAGCCTGAGGAACAACACCTTGGGTTTTTGGTTCTGAGGTGCAAAGTCTCAACAGCACGAGAGGACAGAGCCTCAGGCTGTGCCAGGGCAGGGTCAGGTTGGACACCAGGAGGAATTTCTCCATGGAAAGGGTGCTCAGGCCTTGGCAGGGGCTGCCCAGGGAGGTCTGGAGTCCCCATCCCTGGAGGTGTCCAAGGCTGGACGTGGCACTCAGAGCTCTGGGCTGGGGACAAGGTGGGGATGGGGCACAGCTTGGACTTGGTGATCTTGGAGATCTTTTCCAACCTCAATGATTCTGGGATTCTCCCATGATTCCATGAAAGGAAGGAACCTGGCTGGAGGGGGGTGTTCGGGTAGGGACCCCAGGCAGTGCAGAGCACGGGGAGGTTCCCACTGGGATTGAAACCAATCCCTGCTCTCACCGGCAAACAAAACCACAGCACCAGAAATGGAGCTCCATTCCTGCGGGAACCTTGGGGTGGGAAGGACAGAGCAAGGAACGAGCGAAACACAGCCCAGAGTGTGAGGGGGGGGGCTGGGAGGTGCCCGTGCTGCCCCTCCCCAGCACCGACCTTCCATTCGATCCACGAAGAGCCGCTTCAGGCTCTGGTAGATCCCGATCTTGATGGTGCCATAGGACGCCTGTCTCAGCAGTGCCGGGGCGATCCTGGGGGGGAACGGACGCTGAGCAGCCCCTGCGGGCCAGCACGGGCCGCTCCCCACCGCCCCCAGACTGCCGGGGCCAGGCACGGCCCTGCGGCGGCTCCGACACAGGCAGCTCTGCCCGGGACAAGCCGGGATCGCCCCACGCACCCCCCGTGCCAGGGGATGGCACCCACGCAGCCCCGGCCCTGCTCCCCGCCCTCGGGAAAACCGGGAATCTCCGCCCAGGGAGGGATCCCAGGGGGGCGAAGCAGCGTGCGGGAAATGGGGGGGCCGGGATAGGGAGGGAGCGGGGGGATGGCGTGACAGAAGGTGGGAGAGGGGACCCGGGCTGGGGAGGGGGTGCCAGGACAGAAGCACCGGGGTGGGCAGAGGGGAAGAACCCGGGATGGGTGAGGGAGACCCGGGAAAGGCAGCGGGAGATGCCGGGGTGTGGGGGAGGTCCCGGCGTGGGCGGTGGGAGGGCCTGGGGCGGGCGGAGGGGGATGCCGGGATGGACGGGGAGCCCGGGGCGGGCTGGGGGGGGCGGAC
>VZTA01019066.1:22593-42674 GCA_013398855.1 Mohoua ochrocephala | reverse complement strand
CGGTTGGCGGAGGGCACCGGGCCGGGCTGTCATCCCGCGGGATGGGTGCGGGCACGGCCGCGCCCGGGGCGCTGCGGGAGGGGGCGCGGGGCGGCGGAGGTGCGGATGCTTCGGGAGCGCGTTTGGGACATTGCGGGTTACCCGGAGCTGTTTGGGACCTTGGTCGCCTTTCGGGTGCCGGTGGCTTTGCTGCGGGTTTTGTCACAAATAAGCGCCTTCAGGCTGGGGCGGGGCGGGATTCGCACTCGCCGGGCGGGAGCAGGTGGAGGTGGGGATGGAGGGAGCCCAAACCTCTCCCGGGAGCATCGGCCGTGCTGGGAACAGCGCTCCGTCTAGGGATGGATTGGGGCGGCCGCTGGCTGTGATGTGGTGATAGAGAAGTAAAACGCTGTGCAGCGGCTCAGCCAGGGGTGCTCCTTGTCCTGCCTGCGCGGCGGGAGGTGCCTGCACCCGGCTCTGCTCGTTTCCGCCGGGGATGCCCTTTTTGCCAGCAGAACCCCCTTCCTGCTGGTGGTCTATCCCGGCGGGACGAGCTGTGTGAGCAGAGGGAGTTTGGTTCCGGTGTAAGCATCCCTGCTGCCGGCCCTGGCCAGGTTACCTCAGCCTCTGCTTGCTTTTGCTGGAGCCAGGTGCATCCTCGGACAGGAGAGGCCTGGAGAAGGTGTGGGAACCACCAATGCCCATGTCTGTGCTCGCCCAGCCCGCTGTGGCTGGAGGCTCCAGCTGCGGGCAGCCTTTCCAGCTGCCGAGAGATGCTCCCGCTATCAATTAGTTCAGTTACCCCTTGATCTTACAGATACTTTGGTATCCACGGCTGCCCGGGGCACGCTGTTGTGGCTCGGGACAGTGCCCCGCGGTTGCTCAGATGTGGTGCTGGGTTTCCCAAACAAGGAATTTGTTTGGGTTCAGAACTGACTTAGTCTCTAAATTTCCAGACTTACCTTTGTTTTGACGGTGTTTTCGTGTTGTTTTCTCCAACAAATTGTGTTCCTTAGGCACGTTGTTGCAGCGCTGGAACGTGCCCCCAGACCTGCAGCTGAGCAGACCAGTGGCTAGCACAGGCGTGCCTGGGGAAAAGGGCAGTAATTCGGTTTTTGTCCTTATTGTGGGCTTGTCCACCTTAGGAGCAGGTGCCTATGTAAGTAGAAAGGTGGTTCCTGGGAAGAAGCCGCAATCCATCTCTCCTGTCGAGCATTTGCTGTATTCCGGCTCTCTTTACTCAGCTTTTGATCTCTGTAGCTTTATCTCTGTTTCCTCCTTCAGAAAACTTCAAGGGGAGCTAAATGGAAATTAACTTCTTATGATTACTTGGGTTTTAACTGTAATTTCAGTTACCTTTTAAGTTTTTCTACCTTAAGGGCACTCTTGGGGTTTTTTTGTTATGACCAGCCACAGCTCTGTCTGTTGTCCTGTATGGGACGAACAATTCCTTGCCAAATCTCAGTTCAGAGCATTTGTTTAACTGGTGTAAGTGTACCAAATCAACCCCCAGCTGGGGAGCATTGATGTCCTACTTGAAAAGGATAAAGGTTTTCAGCCTGACTTACAGAGTAAATGACATTCCCAGGGAGCTGAAGGGTATCAGCATTGCCTGGGAGTGGACAGACCCCGAGTTTACATCACACAGATCTTTGTTTCCAAGCTCTTTCTCCTGGAGGATCATATTCGTTAAAAGTTCCGAATCCCGATTTTCTCCTAAGGAAGCTCCAGGGAAAGGGGGGAAAAAAATTCAAAACAGTGCATGGAAGAAAAACATTTTCCTATTTTCCTTGAAATATAATTATTTCCCGTGCCCTGCTGTCCTTTTCTTTGGCACACAAGGTAGCTGAAATTACAGAGCGCACTCTGCTTTTCCCAAGACCTGTTTAATCAAGAATCCTTCCTGATATTCAGCTCTTTCCCTCTTCTCTTCCATTGCCTGTCTTCCCCTGCAGTTTTGCAATGCCATCAGCTAAGATGCCCTTCTAGATCCCTGACGTCTTCAGGTGTTCCTGGCAAAGCTGGCAGCAACCTCTTGTTGTACTTAATAGTGGGAGGAACAGTCACTGGGACAGGAGCTTATGTAAGACGCTTCTCTTCAGGTGTTTGTGGGGTGGGAGGGCGGAGGGGGGGCACCTGTCTGTACCTCCCACCCTGGTACCCCTCACTTCCAGCCCTCTTCCTGCTCCCTGGCCTCAGGTATTTCATTTCCAAGGGACACTGCCAAATAATTTAAGGTTACAAGTTGGATATTCTCGAGTGGTGCAGTTCTCAGTGGGGAAAGCTGCCTTGGAGTGAACCTCTCCACATTCAGTAAATCTAAACCCAAACTGGCCATCTTTGGGTTGTGACTGTGTGAGGGCACAAATGATGAATTAATGCACCTCTCCTGATATCAGTGATGCTGGCATGCAGAAAATGAAATAATACCCAAATGTAAGTGTGCTAAAGGGAAGGGAAGGGAAGGAGACTTGCCCAACTTGGTGATTTCCTCAGGGAAGAGCACTGAGACATTGCCCCGTGTCCTGGCAAAGTACAGTTCTGTTTCTGACTCTAAAGGACTTGACATTGTCCCGTTGGAAATATTTATCCTCAAGGCCTGATCTGATGTTTTGCCTGTGCATAACAGTGTTTTTTCCTGAAGGATCAGATTTAATTTGCTGTATGCTGCCCTTTGGACTCGCTTAAAACCTTCCTGGTTCTGCTTGTAAAGGCAGAGGTGCTTTGTTAACCTTGGCTTTTCTGTCCATAAGCAAAAGGCTTTAAAAATGCCTTTATCTTAATTCTTCTCAACACTGACAAGTTCTCGTTCTCTAATATTTCTGACATTTCTCCAGTTCCCTGGACAGGCTTTTGTCCTGTGCTCTTTTTTGTGCCTGGCATTCAACGTCTCCATGCTTGTTTGAGACCGTTTGCTATAAAACACCAACTTGTGAGGGTTGGCAAATGAAATTTGATGTCATGCACGTGATAGAGATTAGGAGCAAGGCTGGGTTTTGCCTTAAGGAAAGGTTTGCTTCCCTCTAACTTTTTACCCTTGGGGAAAAATACTGAGCTCTGCCCTGCTCCCAGCACTGCCAGTGTCTTCAGCCCCCGTCCATGACCAGCTTTTCCTGGAAGCTGACGTGACGTAAGAGATGTCTGTACCAGTAAAGGGTGCCTGCAGGCTCTGCTTGTGCTCTGTCCCACGTTTCACAGATAAACAGCTCAGCATTCATGGAAGAGCTTCCGTGTCCAAGGGCCAGTACCTGGAGCAGCCCCGCTCCCGTGGCCCGAGGCCCTGCTAATGTCAGGGGTGTCCCCGCTGCCACCACCACGGCCTAGAGCAAGCCAGCCAGGTTGCTGGCTCTGCCCAGCTGCTCTGGGCTTTGGAAGCTGGGAGCTGCTTTTCTTTGGATTGTGTTCCGTTTCTGCAGCCTTGTGTTGTGTCGTGGTCCGGCTTGCACGGGGTCTTGGGGCTGGTTTGGCTGCATTTCCCTCACTGGGGCTGGTTCCCCTGGAACGGGTGTGCAGCCAAACCCCTGCAGGGAGGCTCATTGCTTCTGGGAAGCAGCCAGGCATCCAAGGCTCCTCTCTCCAGGTGGAGCAGGTTGATTTCTGAGCACATTCTCAGGTGTATTTTGCCCCGTGTGTTGTCACTGGCTTTCCCAGCACGTGGAGGGGACAGAAGCCTGCCAGGGCAGCAGCAGGGTGGTGCCTCGGTGCTGTGGGACAAGGTAAATGTCTGCTGTGTGCCCGCAGGTGTACAAAACCCTGAAGGACAACAAAGAGCGATTCACCAGCCGGGTCTCGACGATAACCACGCGCTCCCAAGACGAGTCCTCTGCCTCCGGTGGGTACCAGCCTGCCACTGCTGGGGCTGGCTCTGTTCTTCATCAGCTCAAGGCCTCCAGAACAAACGGAACAGAGCCTCTCTGGAATCACAGATGTGCCTGCACAGGATTGCACCTCTCAGTGCGGGCCGTTGTTTGGGAATTCCCATTCAAGGCCAGGTTGGACAGAGCTTGGAACAATCTGGCCTAGTGGAAGGTGTCCCTGCCCATGGCAGAGGGGTGGAACTGGATGAGCTTTAAGGTCCCTTCCCACCCAGCCCATTCTGGGATTCTGTTATTCCGTGACTTCCCAGCACAGAGGACAGTGCTGGCTGCATGACCCAGCACGGGCTGTTTCACAGAGGATGAAGTAGGCTGTCTCCCGGGGCCGATTTCTGTCATTTACTCCTTCTGTGATAAAAAGAGAAAAAAGCGAGCCCTGCTTCGGGCTTTTACCTTTGCACAGTCTGGCAAGGTCGCTGATTCCAGAGGGCCTCTTTCCCTGGCTGGTGGAGTGCCCGTTCCAGGAGTCAGCCCTGAGCTGCAGCTCCCAAACTGCAGCCTGTGCTTCGCTGACTTGAGCGAATTGCAGGTGCAGGTGCTGCTCCTGGGGCGCAGCAGGTGAGCTCTGGTGCTGATACCGGGCTGCCTGCCTCGTCCCTGCCTACGGATCAGCGGGTGTTGCTCAGCAACAGCACCTGCCTGTGGGAGGAGGTGCCTTCTGAGGGAGCTCAAAAGTTGCCTCCTTGAACAAAATTACAGAAAAATGTGTCTTGGCCTTTTGGGGAACTTCCCTTTCTTACAAACTGTTCGCTGGTTGGCCATTGCAGATTTTCGGGCTTGCTTAGAAAAGCCAGTTTGCTGAAATCTGACTGATTGCTGCTGGGAGCAGCTTTGGGGGAAGCAGCAGCGGGGTTCTTGGGAAGGGTACTGGGGCAGAAGGAGGACAATTTCCAAAGGAAGTCTGGATGTGGAAGGCCCCTGGTGACACACTCTGTGCCCTGGGGCCGGGCCTGTATTTGCAGTAAGTTGTCCCATCTGTCACCTGCAGCTCCGGGCGCTCATCCCAAGGTCCCATCCCACGTCCCTTTCCTGCTCATTGGTGGAGGAACTGCTGCTTTCGCTGCTGCCAGATCCATCCGGGCCCGCGACCCCGGAGCCCGGGTAAGAGCTGTCCTGCTCCACAGCCTCTGTGTGCGCTCCCATTCGCCTGCTGTCCCTCCAGCTGATGTGTTTCCTGGCTAATTGAAGGTGCTGATTGTGTCTGAAGATCCTGCCCTGCCCTACATGCGTCCACCTCTTTCCAAAGAACTGTGGTTTTCCGACGACCCCAACGTGACCGAGACGTTGCGGTTCAAGCAGTGGAACGGCAAGGAGAGGAGGTGCGTGCCACTGTGGGTGACAGTGTTCAGTGACAGTGACAGTGACCAGTGTTCCTGGGAGAGAACCCCCAGCCCATGGAGCACCGAGGGGCAGGGAGGGGTGTGTCAGTGCCGGTAGGGGTTGGGGAGTTCTGCTTCCCCCGAGGTTCGCTCGGTGCTCGATACCTCTTGAGCTTTGCCGTGATTCCCCTTAGACGTGTCCCTGTGTGGGCAGTGTCCCTCTGTGGGCAGTGTCCCTCTGTGGGCAGGAGTCCTGTGAAATGAGTTAATAAAGGTGAAGCTCCACAGGTGAGAGCAGAGGTCCAGGGACACGGGACCACACTTGATTTTTGTGACTTCTGTGATTAAGCCTTACTTGGTGGTTGGATTTGATGATCTTTTCCAACCTGACCAGTTCTGTGATTCTGTGATCCAAGCCCTCAGACTCCAACAGTGTGAAGACCCTAATTCTTAAAGATAGATAAATAACTGTGGAGCTTGTTAGGGATGCACAGAGCTGTCTTTGTCTCGTTGGAGTTGCTGGACAGCTGCATTTCTGGTAGCCCAGAGCAAGTGGAACCTGTTTGATAATGGAGCTTTTCTCAGTATCTATTTCCAGCCGCCCTCTTTCTACGTGCCTGTCGAGGACCTGCCTTCTGTGGAGAACGGTGGGGTGGCAGTTCTGCCTGGCAAGAAGGTGGGTACAGCCCTGGCTGTTGTCCCTACAGCTCTTCCCAAGCAGAGCCTGCTCTCCAAGGTGGTACTGAACCACTGGAGTTGGAGGGGGAATTGGCTGGGAAGGGGATTTGTGTAAGTTTGGGAAAAGTGGGATGGGGCAGAGATGATGCTGCTCTGAAGTTTGAAAACAGGAGAAACCAAGAGGAATAGCAGTGAGCTGAGGGAAGGTGATGAGGAAGAGAGAAGGAGAAGTTTGGAGTCTGGGCAAGGGACAAAAATATGTAGACCTTAGAGATGGGGTGTGACAAGTGGGAACTGGGCTGTGTGGGCTGGAGGGTGAGGTGAGGAGAGCACAGAGATCGAGGTAGTGGGTGATGAGGTGAGCAGGAGCACTGTGCCAAAGCAGCAGGAAGGTGGAGGAATTTATGGGGAACCTTCTAATATATTTATATCCTCAGTTTTTTGTACGTTGCTGTGATAAATGTCAGTGATTCCTCTTCCTGCTGAGCTGTGCTGTGTCTGAGCCCCTTTCACACTCAGACCCTGGGAGGATCAACCTGAGCTGTGGTGACTCCCAAAGAAGTTGCCTCAATTCCCACTTCCAGTCCTCTCACTTCCCCACTCCTGCCCCCACCCTAGACCTGAAGGTGGGAGAATGTTAATTCCAAGTTTGCATCTCTGATCAGCAGTCCGTGAAGTGAAGAGCTCGAGCTCAGCTGGGTTCGTCTTGCAGGTTGTGCACATGGATGTCAGAGGGAACACGGTGAAGCTCAGTGATGGGACCCAGATCTCCTACGACAAATGTCTCATTGCCACTGGTAAGTGTTGGGTTTTTTCCCTTGTTCTGGGCTTGTGCCAGGCTTTTTATTTCAGTGACATTTAGCTAGATAAATTCTCTGGAGAGATAAATTCTCTGGAGCCCCTCCCCTATGGAGCCGAGCTGGGAGAGCCGGGGGAGTCCAGCCTGGAAAAGAGAAGGCTTTGGGGAGATCTTAGAGCCTTCCAGGGCCTAAAGGGGCTCCAAGAGAGCTGGAGAGGGACTTTGGACAAGGGCTTGGAGTGACAAGACAATGGGGAATGCCAGAGGGCAGGGTTAGGTGGGATACTGGGAAGGAGTTCTTCCCTGTGAGGCCCTGGCACAGGGTGCCCAGAGCAGCTGTGGCTGCCCCTGGATCCCTGGCAGTGCCCAAGGCCAGGTTGGACGGGGATTGGAGCCACCTGGGACAGTGGGAGGTGTCCCTGCCCATGGCAGGGGTGGCACTGGGTGGGCTTTAAGGTCCCTTTCAGCCCAAACCATCCCAGGATTCTTCGGTTCTGTTTGAGAAGAAGTTTCTGCAGTGTCGGACGTGGTGTGGAGCAGTCCCGTGAAGGGCAGTTGTGCAGACAGCCGTGCTGGGTTTCTCACCTGCCTTGCATCATCAGCTTTTCTGGGACATTCAGGCAGCAACAGGGATCCTGGGATATTCCCATACTGGAGCAGTCTGGGAAGCACAGTCGAGGTCCGAGATAGCTTTGCACTGTCTGGATATCCAGTGGCGTGGCTGTGGGGTCATCAGTGTCTCCTCTCTCCTCCTTGTGTCCAGGGGGATCCCCAAGGAACCTGCCTGCCATCGAAAGAGCAGGAAAGGATGTGCAGAAAAGGCTGACCCTGTTCCGAAAGGTAACCCCCAGGCTGGTGGAACCAGAGCCTCTCACCATTGTTTGCAGTTTTTAACTCTTCTCCCAGGTGGGGACGGTCCTGCCTGGGCACCGCTTCCCTCTGACGGTGCCCAGGAGCCCGCTGGCTGCTTATTCCCTTTCCCAGGCAGGAAACCAGGGTAGAGTCTACTCAGCCACTCCCCCGCTTGCCTCAGCCTGAGAGCTGTAATGATGTGGGGCATTATGGGGTTTAGGTATTTTTGTGAAGTTTCCCTCCCGTGTGACTTTGCTGCACCTTCCAAAGTGACTAAAAGCCATCGAGTATGGCCAAAATCTTCTGGAATTTGCTGCAGAGTTGCCTTTTTTTTTTTTTTTTGGCAAACTCCACTTTTCTTGAAACTGTGGGATTTGGAAGAAGCAGCATGCAGCCTTCTCCTTAGCATGGTTCAGGGAATGGCTTGGGAATAAGAAGGCACATGGGAATCTTGTGTTCGGTGCTGGACTTGCCCTGAGGTGTGCTCTGCTCAGTGGGGAAGGGAGGGATGGATGGTGTGAGCTGTGGCATCCTTGTACTGGATGTGCTGTGGGACGTCTGAGGTCAGAAGTTTTACTGAAGTTGCCCTTGGAATGTAGGGGGAAATGCAGGCATTCGAGGTTTCCTGGACAGGGAAGAGCTTGCACAGCCTTGAGGAATCCAGGGAGGTTTTTCTGCGCAACAGGCAGACAGGAGGAGGGAGCAACACATCTCCTTTCCCAAGCTGGGCAGAGTCACTCTTGTTTCAAAGGGAGAGGCTGGAGACAAACGCTTTCTGCTGCCATTCCTGTTGGGGAGGATTGGACACGGGGGTAAATGTTCTTTCAGATCGAGGACTTCCGAAGGCTGGAGAAGATTTCCAGGGAAGTCAAGTCCATCACGATTATCGGTGGTGGTTTCCTCGGCAGCGAGCTGGCCTGTGCTCTGGGAAGGAGAGGTGAGCGTGTGTCCCCAGCCGTGACAGACACTGAGTGGCAGCAGCCCCCCGTGAGAAGCTTCTGTTCGGTCCCCGGCTGCTCAGTTTTTGCACAGACTCCGCGTTTGCCGAAGGAAACGACACGGGGGCGTTTTGTGGCTGAGGTTTTCCCGGTTTCTCCCTCGTTAGCTGCCCAGCAGCCCCTGACCACAGAGCTGGGAGCTCTTTGTGAGCTGCAAAGTCATTCCACCCTCTGAAAAGTCACATTTGTTCTCTGTGCTCAAAGCCACCCTCAGACTATGATTTTGGGGTTGGAACTGGATGATCTTTAAGGTCCCTTCCAACCCAAAGCATTCCATAATTCTGTGATTTCAAAGAGGTGGTGAGCAGCTGGATTCTGACTGTCAGTGTGTGAGTAGTGCCTTTGTGGTAATTTTTTTAAAGTTTTTGCCAAAATTCCAAGCACTGTCCCTAAAAGTCTGTTATGTAGAGTTTGCAGGTGCCTGAGAAGCAGTGGTCAGTCACTGTGTGACCCCTTGGGGGTCAGAACTCCCGGGCTGGGCAGCTTCTGTCGAGCTCCTTGTGCAAAGCAAAGCGCGTGTGTCCCGACTGCTGCCGCTGCTCTTCATCCTGCTGCTCCGTGCTTCCCTTCCAGCACGAGCCCGGGGCCTGGAGGTGATCCAGCTGTTTCCAGAGAACGGCAACATGGGCAAAGTCCTGCCCGAATACCTGAGCAACTGGACCACGGAGAAAGTCCGAAGAGGTGAAGCTGCCGAGCGCGTTTGGGCTGCTGGGCGGCTGCTCCTGGGCGGCTGCTCCTGGGGACAGCCAGCTCCCCTCTGTCCCTGCAGCCCTGGGAAGGCCGGGCCCTGCAAAGCGGCCCAGGTGCAGCACAGAGGAAGTGGCAGTTCAGGCAGCTTGGGCAGCACAGAGCTGCCATGAATCCCTGGCTTCTTGGCAGTTCCTCTGGGAAGGCTGAGCAAACAGGGTTGCTGCTGCCAGTGAGGCTTTCCTGCCCTGGGGCTGTTTCCCTGGAATGATTTCCCTGGAATGATCTCTGTGCCCGTGCACACACCTGGGTCAGGCCAGGTGCTGCAGTGTTCAGCTGATAAAGTCAGTAAGATCCAAGACACCTTTTTCCATTTGCTGCCTTAAGTGCAAAATAATCCTGTGCCTTGGGAAGCGGAGAGGGAGAGAGGGAGGAGCAACGTCACTGGGTGTGGATTGCAGCACCTGCTAACCCCCAGGTCTGAGTTCCTTTCTTTCTTGGAAGCTGCTTTGTTGGACCCCTGGGGCTGGCTGTGACACAGCAATAGGTAATTGAGTGTCCTTAGTTCCCCAACACCTGTTTTAGGGAATTCTTTCGGATGTGGCCTTGTCATCACACGAGATGCACTTTGCATTGTCATTTAAGCAGCTTTCAGACTTTTTAGCTGGGTTTCTCCTCGCGCTCCCCCCAGAGCTGCACTCGCACACGCAGCAAAGCTCGGGTGGGCTCTGTCGGTTCCTCACCTGGATCTGCAGCAGCCACCTGCAGCAGGCGGGCTCTGCCCAGCCCTGAGCAGCCACCGAGGTGTCCTGTGCTCCTTTCCAGAGGGGGTCAATGTCCTGCCCAACGCCGTGGTCAAATCCGTCTCCGTGTCCGGCAACCGGCTGCTGATCAAGCTGAAGGACGGCCGGAAGGTAAAGGGAAAGGCAGGGAGAGGGTAACGTTTGCAGGGGCACGCGGGGAATCGACATCCTCATTATGCATCCCCAAACAGGTGGAGACGGATCACATCGTGGCCGCGGTGGGGCTGGAGCCTAACGTGGAGCTGGCCAAGTCGGCGGGGCTGGAGGTGGACTCGGACTTTGGGGGGTTCCGGGTGAACGCGGAGCTGCAGGCGCGCTCCAACATCTGGGTGGTGAGTGCGGGCACGGCTCCCAGTGCTGTGGGGGACACACGGGTGGCACGGAGGAGGGGACCGGGGTGACCGGCAGTGAGTGAGGAGAGCGAGGAGAGCGGCGCAGCGCAGGCCCAGAGCCTGGTCAGGCGCTGCAGCCGCCTCGTTGCCGTGGTAACCACGGCGAGTTTGGAATATTTATGCTGTGTAAGAGGAGTTGGGGTAACCTAAAGATAGCCTGGATCACTCGCTTGCATAAGAGTCCCTTGGTGGGCGTTGAGACTTTGATTCCTCTGGAAAACGTACCTCATGCCGGCTCATTTTCCCAAGGATCGGTGAAAAACGCTGAGAAACTGGGAGTTGTGCAGTCCAGGGAGTGGGATGAGGTAGCGGTGGTGTTTGGGGTTTGTCGGAAAAGCTCGGTTCCTCGTTCCGCTCGTTCTCTTCCCGGTGCTTTTTGTTTGGGCACTGATGGAAGCTGTCCCTGTCTCGGGGCTCACGGGGTGGTTCTCTCCAAGGCAGGGGATGCCGCCTGCTTTTATGACATCAAGCTGGGCCGGAGGCGCGTGGAGCACCACGACCACGCCGTGGTGAGCGGGAGACTGGCTGGAGAAAACATGACGGGAGCTGCGAAGCCCTACTGGCACCAGTCCATGTTCTGGTAATGGTCCTTTCCTCTCCGGGGGTTCCTCGTGTGGCCACGTGGCAGGAGCTTGGACGAGACACACCCTGGGAAGTGTCTGTTTCCCGAGAGGAGTGAAGCCACCTCAGCAAACACCTTGTGCAGCTTCGTGTTCCCAAAGCTCAGGGCGGGGGAGGTGTTTGAGCGTTTGCTGCTCTGCCCTCACCTCCCTCAAGTGTTTTTCCTTCCCGCAGATCCCGGTTTCTCCCTGAACGAGTCCCATTCCGCAGAGCAAGGAGCAGTACAGAGCAGCCCTTTCCTCAGAGCAGGCTGATTTACAGGTTGAATTTAGCAGCAGCTTTTCTGTGAGGATTATGTGAAGTTCCCCAGCCCAGCCTGTGGGTCTGAGCGTTGCACTGTGCTGAGCTGCTGCTTCAGCAGCAAAGCATTGCTGCACCCAGGTGTACCTGAGAAGTTGTTTTCCAGAGAGAGGTATCAGGAAAGTGGGCGATTTTGCTATATTTTCCCAAAGTTCTTTTGAAAACAAAATGAATGGAAACAGAACAGCGAAACAAAAAAAAAACCCCACAAAAAAATCCAAAAGGCTGTTAGCTCAGCCCAGTTAAAAATCCCAAATCCTGTTAGTTAACAGGATTTCAAATATGGGTAAAAGAGTTTTAGTTTTCTCAGGGAAATCCCTTGGAAATAGTTATTTATGATCTGCTGTCGTTTACCTGAACTCTTGGTCTGTCCTGCCTGGACTCGGGGCCCAGAGCATTTCTCACTTCACTTTTAAACAAGAGACAGAGCCACAGAATCCTTGGGGTTGGGAAAAACTTCAGGGGTCGTCAAGTGCAGCTAAGGACACAGACAGCCATTTCCCAGGGGTGCTTCCCTCGGGAGCTCTGAGCCATGCCCAGATGCAGGTGAGGGAGGGCTGTGAGTTGCAGCCCCATGTTTGTTGGCAGGTGTCACACTGTGCCAGCCCTCATGGAGTGACACTTCCTTCCCCCGTGCTGAAAAGCTGGGAAATGACAGGAATTCCTCATGCATTCTGTCAGCATGCTCAGGATCCTGATCCTCTCGGAGAGAAGGTTGTGTGGAGACCTCGCAGCATCTTCCAGTGTCTGAAGGGGCTGCAAGGAGAGAGGGACTGGAGTGACAGGACAAGGGGGAGTGGCTCCAAACTGACAGAGGGGAAATTTAGGTTCAGTATACAGAAGAAATCCTTCCCTCTGAGGGTGATGAGGCCCCGGCCCAGAGCAGCTGTGGCTGCCCCTGGATCCCTGCAAGTGTCCCAGGCCAGGTTGGAGGGGGCTGGGAGCACCCTGGGACAGTGGAAGGTGTCCCTGCCCATGGTAGAAGAGTAGAATGAGATGGGGTTTGAGGTCCCTTCCAACCCAAATCATTCCGTGATCCCTCCTGAGCTCCAGCTGATCACAGCTGGCACGTTGCTGGTGCTCCTCGCAGTAACCCCAGCCTGTGCTGGAGGATTCTGCCTGGGAATGTTGTGTTGTACATGGATCCAAAGTGGTTTGTGATGCCTCTGTTTCCTCAGCGTCCTGGGAAACACTTCAGACACCTGGTACTTACTGGTGCCAAACCACAGCTGTTTTGTCTCCTGTCAGCGCCCCAGTTCAGGTCCAGGTGCCCAGTCCAAGGAGCTGTTAGTGCAAGGTGTTCTTCTCTTGAGTCTTTTTCAAATGCTCTCTGAAATCCTCACTCAGTGATTGTCCGTGCTGCCAAGCCTGCTGTGGGTAAGAGCACTGCCAGAAGCTGGGATCCTCCAGCTGCCTCCCAGGGAGCAGGCCTGAAGGATTTCAGGGTTTTGGTCAGTGAGCTGGTGTTTCTGAAGCTCGTGGCCGTGGGCTTGTCACGTCTTGACTCCTTGTTCCACCCGTGTGTGCAGAGGAGACTCCGGGTATCGGTCAGTGTGTCCAGCCCGTGTCCAGCATCGCCCACGCCACGCTGGACTGAGGACTGCAGGGTGGACGGATGGAATTGCCTTGGGTTTGTCTCACTAATGCTACAAATTCCTTTATTCCCACCTCATTCCTAGGAGCGATCTGGGCCCCAACGTGGGCTACGAAGCCATCGGGCTCGTGGACAGCAGTCTGCCCACCGTGGGAGTGTTCGCCAAGGCGACGGCCAAGGACACCCCGAAAAGCGCGACAGAACAGTCAGGTGGGGACTGGGCAGCTCCTGCACTGCTGCTGTGGGGCCACAGAGTCACCCTGACCTCGGAGAGCCCGAGCACACAGCACTCTGCTGGCTCGTGACTAGGCCAAGCTTTAAAGGCTGGCTTTGATACGAAAATGTGATTAAAACACAACATTCCTCCAAGAAGATGTCAGGGAACGCCTCTATTTACACGCAGACTTGCCCAGGGAGGTTTGATCTCCTCCGTGCCAATGAAATGATCAGTTCAGGACAGCAGGGACTCGGGATCCCAGCATGTTTATTCTGTACCCGCTGCCTGGAGGAAGCAGCTCTGCTGTCCTTTGCATTTGGGGGTGGACGTTGGGAACTGTCAGGGTTGTGCTCCGTGCTGGGATCGTTTCATCCTTGTGTTAATGAAACTTATGGGGAGCACAACCCAAAGGGAAACACCTCAGGCTCCTGCTCTCGACTCTGCTCCCTTCATCACATGTCCTGCCCTGGGTGCCTGACTCCTCCTCTTTCTGCCTTAGGGACTGGAATTCGATCCGAGAGCGAAACGGAAGCGGAAGCCTCAGAAGTTCAGATCTCTCAAAGCTCTTCACCGACACCTCAAGTCCCACAGCAAGGAGAAGATTACGGCAAAGGTGTCATTTTCTACCTCAGGGATAAAGTCGTGGTGGGAATCGTGTTGTGGAACATCTTCAACAGGATGCCCATCGCTCGGAAGGTCAGTGCAGGCCGAGGGTGAGGGACGGGGGCGTTTGCTAGAGCGGGGCTTTTCTTGTGGAAAAATCAATCTGCCAGTTCAAAGGGAGGATAAATAAAGGCAGATGCTCCCCGATGCAGAGCCCGGCAGTGTCCAAGGGGAGCACTGTTCCGGGTGAGTTGGGGGAGCTGTCCCTGTGCTTTTTTTGTATGCTTGTGCAAAATTGTTACAGAAATAACAGAGTCAGGTGTGTGCTCCAAGCCTTGCCTTGGCACAGCTGAAATTCCAGGTCTGTGCTAAGCACGGGCTGGAATCCCAGTGACAGCAGAGTGAAATGTCCATCTCTGTGCTGCTTTGTCCTGTGTCCAAGCATCTGAAACTGTCTCAAGTGTCACCATCCCAGAGACAGCCACCATGGCAGGGCTGGAGCAGCCCTGAGCAGGTGCTTGGTGTGTCCCCACCCCTGTGGCCTGTCCCGCACCTCCCAGCTCGGCTGAGCCAGACCCGGGTCAGGTTTTAACACCTTGGAAGAATTTCAGTTGTTTGAACTGTGGGAGGGATCCCACACCACCCTCAGGTGATCTGTCCCAAATCAGACTGCTCATGGTGGAAGTCTTTGTTGATACCTAATCTGAAGATGCAGTTGAAACATGTTGCTTCTGCCATCCCCATGGAAGGGAGATCCATCCATCCTTCCTGCCTTCCTTCCTGCCTTCCTCCTTTTCTCCCTCCCATCCTTCCCTCCCTCCCTCCCTCCCTCCCTTAGCAGCCCTTACCCTAAATCCGTGGTCTCTTCGTCTTGTCTGAAAGTTGCAGGTTCAAGCCAGCTATCCTGGCTCCAAGTCAGTGCCAGGCTCACCTTTGAAGAGCTGAACCATTTTTTAAAACACTTGTTCTCGTTGGCTGTAAGGGGAAACCCAGAAACAAATCCCACAGGGACAGGAGGTTGGTTTTCCTGCCGTTCTTGTAGGCAGGTGATGGTACATTTAAGACTCCCATGTGAATTTGGGTGTAGCAGGTGCTGTCGTGTTGTGGCTGTCTCGGTCTGGTGCCGCAGAGAGGATCCAAGGAGTTGCTGGCGTTGGCTGTGACAGTCCCGCAGCACTGGCTCTTTATGGGGTGTGCAGGATTTAATGTGTTCTCCTTCCTCCAGATCATCAAAGACGGGGAGGAGCACGAGGACCTCAATGAAGTAGCAAAGCTCTTCAACATCCACGAAGACTGAACTCGGCAGCAGGAGAGCACCAGGAGGGAGTGGGCTGCTGGCTGTGTGCACCCCTTCACCTTGGGCAGCTTCCTGGGAGCACTTGGGAATATTCCACTCACCCAAGCCCGGTGTTTGCACCAATAAAGTCAGATTGTTCTGGTCACCTGCTCCTTCCTGCACCGCTGCCTGGCTGGTGAGGAAAGGGGAACGCGCTGCCCACTGGGGTCGGTTTTCCCGTGTGTCAGCCTTGGAGAAGCCTGCAGAACTCCCTCTTTCCTCGCAGGAATTCCCACTGGGGAGCGAGCAGCCCTGCAAGGCTCTCTGCCTGTTCTCCAGCCTGTCGAAACAGACTCGACTTGGGGAAATCAATTACCAATCAAAATCAGAGCAGGATGATGAGAAGTAAAACAAATCTTAAAAACACTTCTCCCCCCCACCCCTTTCTTTCCTGAGCTCTCCATCCTCCCTCCCATTGTCACAGGGAGATGGGGAATCAGGGCCATGGTCAGTTCACCACACCTTGTTTCTGTCCCTGCTCAGGCAGAGGGGTCGTCATCCTTCCCCTGCTCCAGCATGGGGTGCCTCCCCCGGGAGCCAGTTCTCCATGGACTTCTCCAGCCCGAGCCCTTCCCATGGGCTGCAGTTAAATCTTTTATCCCCGAGGTGTCACCACCGTCTCTGCTGGGCTCAGCCTTGGCCAGCAGTGGGTCCGTCCTGGAGCCGGTGGCGTTGGCTCTGCCGGACATGGGGGAAGGTTTTGGCAACTTCTCACAGAGGCCACCCCTGGAGCCTCCTCGCTCCCAAAACCCGGCCATGCAAACCCACCACCCCTGACAGCTGCCATGGGTGATGCAGGGCCTCACGGCGCCCTTGGGCCATTGTGACACTGCGGGGCCTCACGACACCAAGGGGCCACTGTGACACTGCAGGGCCACATCCTGCCCAGGGGGTATTTAAGGAGCCCCCCGGGGTACTCACTCAAGCAGAACACCTTGCTCAGGAAGCAGCAGCTTCCCAGGACACCTGTGGAAAAGGAGCCATGGAGGAGCAGAACCCCAACCCCCAGAGCCCTGAGGAGAGGCACCAGCTGAGAGATGGAGGGAGAGGCCAACGGGAGGATGGCACCCGGCGTACCAGCACCCTGCCCAGGCCCCCGCCTCCATCCCACACCTCCTCCTCCTCCCGCCCACAGCCGCGGCAGCCTCAGGGCAGCCAGAGCTGGTTCCTGCCCCGGCTGACACCGCCCCGCAGCGCCCTGAGCTCCAGGGGCACCGGGAGCACGGCCGAGGGGCCGCGGGGNCGGGGCGGGGAGGGGAGGGGAGGGGGCTTCTGCCGTGGGGACAGAGCCCGGGGCGGGGCACAAGCTGCCGAAGCGGGGGACGCGCGGGGGGCCGCGGGCTGCGCCTGCCCGGGCGGCAGCCGCCGGGGACAGGGAGCAGCAGCACGAATGAGATGGAGGAAGGAGCCCGGGAGAGGATGGAGCAGTGGGGCTGGCTCCCGGCTGGGGCTGAGCGCTGGCAGCAGGAGCCAGCTCCAGAGACAAGGGAAGGGGCTGTCCCCTGGCTCGTTGCCAGGGAGGGACGGGAACCCCTGGGCCTGGCTGGCCTCGGGGCACGCTGGAGAGGGGCGGGGGGCGGGCNGGGGACGGCCTCATCCCATAGCCCGGAGCTCACCATCACAGTGATACAGACTCAGCAAAAACAAAGAAAACATTACAAATTAAATACTAATTAAATAAATACTATGGAAGACATTGGGAGGGGGAGGGCAAACAGAGAGGCGCAGTTCCGGAGGGTCCGGTGGGGAGGGGCGGCGGCTCCCACCCCTCGCTGCCCCATTGAGCCCCGTGGAGGGGGTTCCGTCACCCACCGGAGCTGGATGAGGCGGCGGCAGCAGCGACCGCCACTGCTCGTGGCCGAGGGACCTCGGGAAGTCCTTGGAGGCGAGGGTCCTCCCTCCCCAGCCGGCGGAGACCCTGAGGAGAGGAGGAGCGGCTGCTCAAAGACTCGGGTCCCTGCTGCTGGCGCTGAGAGTGCTGCTTCCCCTTGGTCCTTATTATTGCCTCGTGATGCCGGGAGTGGCCTGTCCCCGTCAGCTGCTCCAGGCCTGGTACTCCACGGCCGAGCCCAGCAGCTGCAGCAGCTCGGGCTCGTAGTGCACCAGCTCCACAGTCTCTGCCGTGCCCGGCGCCAGCTCGGGGCTCGCCGGCACCTCCTCCTGCGCCAGCACCTGGCTGAGGGACACCTGGCGCTGGAACTCTGCCCGGGGCAGCGTGGCCACCTCGAAGTGCGGGAAGCGGGCCTGGAATATGCGGGAGGACAGCTTCAGCCGCTTGAGCACGTCAGAGAACAGGAACCAGTTGCAGGGCCTGCGAGGACGGCAAGAGCAGGTGGGTTACGGGGGTGGAGGGGGCCGCAGGCACCGCGCCCACCCCCCTGCCTCCCGCCTCCCGGCCCTCCCCTCTGGCCCTGGCGCTGTTCTCCACGTGCTGCCTCCCCTCAGGAGCCCGCAGACTGGCGTTTGATCACGGCCTCGCAGGTCACAGCTCTTTAAAACAGCCAGGCAGGGACAGTGGTGTGAAAGTCCTGCCTTCAGCGAGGTCCTGGCAGCTTCCCTGCCAGGAATAAGCCACATGGTCAGGAAATGGAGCTTCTGGTGTGGTTTATTGCTGGAGGGCATGCTGCACGTGTCCCTCTGCATGCACAAACACTGGCAGGCACAGAAATTTGCTGAGCAGAAGAGCGGTGCTTTGGTTGCTGCCTCTTCCAAGCCACCCTTCTGCCCCAGCAACAGCCACCGTGTCACAGAGGGTGCAGGTGGGGACATTGTTCCCGTGCTGGGACTGATTTAGCTATAATGGAAGGGAAACAATTCTCAGAGCCATCAGTGGGAGCTGCTGCTGAAGGAAAATGGGGCTAGGAGCAGGATCACAGGGATGAGGGAGAGGAGCTCCCTGACANGCCGTGAGAAGCTGCTGGGCCTGCAGCGGCCCGGTGGGGCCGGAACCGGCGAGGGCCAAGCACGGAGGGCCGGGCGAGGCTCCCCCCGCGCCGCAGCGCTGCGGGCCCAGCACCTCCTGCACCCCTGCCCCGGCAGCTGCTGCTGCGGGAAGCCAAGGGACCTCTGCAAATGCCCCGGTCTCCTTCCTGGCCTCCACGAGGAAACCATCTCCTGACCCACAGAGAGAGGCCTCTCACCGCTTCGAGCAGGAAACCCAGACCGAGACCTGGGCACAAGAGGCAGATTCAGCTGCTCAATATGCCGAGCAGGGGACACAGACAGATATTGTGGCAGAAGAGGAGAAAAATTCAGCTGCTCCCCTCATGGCTGACCAAGAGACTGAGACTGAGACTCCAACACAAGAGGAGAATTCTCAATTCACTGACTGGGGGACACAGACCAAGGCCCACAGGTCTGCCCCCCTGGCTCGCCAGCAGCGGCTCTCCCTGTCCCGCAGGGCATCCCGGCGCTCCTGCCCGGCGGGACAGCCCGGGAACGCGCCTCACGCCGCCAGCGCCCTGTGGGACCCCAGGCACAGCCGCTGCTCCGAGCGGCCACAGCGGCCTGAGCGTGGCACACCGGAGAAGTGGGGATGGATGGCACTGCCGCCCTACTGCTGGCCATGGCTCATTGAGATGAGTCAGTTTTAATAAAGTATTTCATTTCTCTCATCGTGCCCACCTGTGCCCGGTCCACCGGGAGAAAGACGGCTGCAGGTAAGGCCTGTGCCGAGCGGGAGAGCCCCTGTGCTCCTGCAGCCGAGCAGAGCCCGTGCCCTCGGCCTCTCCCAGGCTTCAGGTGCTCCAGCTCCTCTGCTTCAGATCCCTGGGCTGGTGCTGGTGGCCAGCCCTCAGCTGAACCCTGTCTGCTCCCTCCCACCCACCTGCCTCCAAGTGACCATTTCAGATCAGAAATCTGGTGAGTTTTCCCTAAGGCTGCTCCTCCCTGCATCTCCTCAGGCTCACGAGGAGCCTCCCCAGCGTGGGGGGTAGGAGCACCTGCATGAGCCCCTCTCCCCTCTCCTTTTAAGACCTGCCTTGGCTGCTCCTGTACCACCTTGGGGAGTTCCTCCTTGGTAGGCAAAGCTCTCCTCCTGGCCCTGCCATCGGGGCATTCCTGCTGCCCTTTCTAAGGAAACAAATAACAAAACCTCAGCCGTGCCCTGAGCTCCCTCTGCTCCCGCAGGGGTGAGCAGAGCCAGCCAGGGAGCAGCTGCCCCACGGACGGGCTGGGGGGTGCTGGGACCAGACAGGGCTACCCCGACATCAGCGTTTGGGGATGGCTGGGCTGGGCCGCAGAGTTCCCAGCACCGGGGTCAGGCAGGAAGCTGGGAGGAGCAGTGGAGTCTCCCTGTTTTTCCAGCTGTGCAGAGACGTGGGCCCTGCAGGTCCCACAGGCCACACAGCTCCCCCTCTCCCTTCCCTGAGCCGCAGGCTCGGGCTGACATGCACGGAAATCTGCCTGGACACGGAAAAAAAGGCAGGAGCCAGGGAGCCTGATGCAGGTTTTTTCTGTACATCAGTGTTTTTGACACCACAGCCTGTTGCTGCATATAATAAAACAGAAATCAGAAAGAGCAACCAGAATACACACCCAAAGGCAAAAAACCCTCGGCTTAAAGGAGGTGCTGCCGGGCCCCCGGGGGAAGGCTGGCAGCGGGGCTCCAAGGGGGAAACGCCTGCCCTGGCTGGGGAGAAACACAACACAAAGAAAAACGAACCAACAAAAAATCCCACCCAAGGCTCCCGCTGCGGAGCGGGGAGAGCCAGAAATCCCCCGATTGTCCCGACCTCAGTCCTGTTAGCACCTGTACAATAAAACTGTACCGGCCCCGAGGCGGAGCAGCCCGCCCGCACCCGCTCCCGCGCAGAGAGCTGCTCCCGGGACACCGGCGGGGAGCGGGGCGGGGAGGGGAGGGGAGGGGGCTTCTGCCGTGGGGACAGAGCCCGGGGCGGGGCACAAGCTGCCGAAGCGGGGGACGCGCGGGGGGCCGCGGGCTGCGCCTGCCCGGGCGGCAGCCGCCGGGGACAGGGAGCAGCAGCACGAATGAGATGGAGGAAGGAGCCCGGGAGAGGATGGAGCAGT
>VZTA01019066.1:7682-21716 GCA_013398855.1 Mohoua ochrocephala | reverse complement strand
TGTGAAAGTCCTGCCTTCAGCGAGGTCCTGGCAGCTTCCCTGCCAGGAATAAGCCACATGGTCAGGAAATGGAGCTTCTGGTGTGGTTTATTGCTGGAGGGCATGCTGCACGTGTCCCTCTGCATGCACAAACACTGGCAGGCACAGAAATTTGCTGAGCAGAAGAGCGGTGCTTTGGTTGCTGCCTCTTCCAAGCCACCCTTCTGCCCCAGCAACAGCCACCGTGTCACAGAGGGTGCAGGTGGGGACATTGTTCCCGTGCTGGGACTGATTTAGCTATAATGGAAGGGAAACAATTCTCAGAGCCATCAGTGGGAGCTGCTGCTGAAGGAAAATGGGGCTAGGAGCAGGATCACAGGGATGAGGGAGAGGAGCTCCCTGACAGGCACGGCACAGGGACACGCAGGGCAGCAGGATGTGCCTGGCCATGGAGGGTGGGGGGAGCCCTGATGAGCCTTTCCTGCTCCCTGAGAACATTCCAGGCTGTGCCAAGACAGGTGCTGCTTCCCCAACTTCCCCAGTGCCACAGCCACAACTTCCCCTCTGCTGCCCAGAGCAGCTGTGGCTGCCCCTGGATCCCTGGCAGTGCCCAAGGCCAGCTTGGACGGGGCTTGGAGCAGCCTGGGACAGTGGAAGGTGTCCCTGCCCGTGGCAGGGGTGGGATGGGATGAGTTGTAAGGCCATTCCCAACCCAAACCACTCTGGGATTCGGTGATGATTCTATGAATAAAACCACCTGAGATACACAAGCAGCTCTTAACCCCACCAGTGCTGCCCCCCATGCAAGGGCTGCAGCCCCCCGTGGTCCCGCTCCGTGCTCCAGGGAAAGGTACTCACCCCCGGGAGACGGACACTTGGAGGTTGTAGCTGGGAAGCAGCGGCTTGTCTGAGAACTCAAACATGAAGTTATCCGCTTCTTGCTCCTCTTCCTCCTGGTCTGAGCTCCCTGGAGGGTTGAGCAGCAGGTCGCAGCCGATGGTGTCCTTCCCCTCTGCAACAGGACAGAGGTTGGCGCTGCTCGGCCACACACCTGCCAGTGCTGGCACTGCCTGGCCACTGCCCCGGCCCCACGGGCACCTTCCCACAGCACTCCTGCAGCCGTGAGAACCACGCCCCTCCTGCTCCCCTCCTGCTCCCCTCCAGCCCCCCGGCCCAGAGGAGCACGGAGCAAGCGCCGGCTGCTCGGCACGGGGGGATCGCTCGCTGACCAGCTGAGGCGGAAAGAACACCCCGAGCGTGGCAGGAAGCTCAGGCGTGCTCTGCTCCCACAGCTGGGATGGGGCACAGCCTGCACCACGAGCCACCCCACTGGTGGACCCCAGACCCTCTCCAAAGTGACCTTGGCCCCTCTCCCATGTCAGCACAGACCTCCTCAGCCTGGAAGAGCCTGGGAGGTGGATGTAGAGAGGCTTTGCCTGCACAGGCCCTACCAAGGAAGGCACAGTGAGCGCTCTGCTCCTCGAGAGCTTCTCCATCCAGATCCCATTCTCAGAAGCTCCAGCAGGTGACCCAGGGGAGCCAGCACCCATCCCAGTGAGGACAGCAAGGCTGAGCAACCAGAGACCAATCCAACCAAGCTACAAGCATGAGGGAAAATTTAAGCTGGATATATGGAAGAAGTTCTTCCCTGGGAGGGTGGGGAGGCCCTGGCACAGGTTGCCCAGAGCAGCTGTGGCTGCCCCATCCCTGGAAGTGTCCAAGGCCAGGATGGACAGGGCTTGGAGCACCCTGGGGTAGTGGAAGGTGTCCCTGCCATGGTAGAAGAGTGGAATAAGATGGTCTTTAAGGTCCCTTCCAACTCAAACCACTGCATGATTCTATGACTTAGAGAATTTGCCTGGCTGTTCCAGGAGGCATCTGAGCTCCAGCAGGATCTGTGTCCAGAGGGGATGGAGAACAGCAGGCTGGATCCAAAACCATTTAATACCAGGTAATTTTCCTATTTACCCATCTGAAAAGCTCCTGTTGAAGAGAAGCTTGCTGCCTGGATTTTATTATGAAGAGGTGTGAATAGTCTTAGGTTTGCAGAGTGGTTTTGTCCCACCGAGGTAATACAGGAGAACTCCAAAAACTTCCAGGTAAGAGTTTAGATTCTACAGAGAGCAGCCAGGCCCAACGTGCCCCTGAACAAACAAACCAATGATGCAAAAGTTCAACCCCACGCACGAGAGAAAAGGCTGAAAAAAAGGAAAATCTTCTGGTGTGCTGCACGAGGAAGCTTCACACACCTGGCTGCTCACCCAGTGAGTGGGATTCCAACAGAGGAGCAACAGCAGATGACAGGAGACACTGGCTCAGGCAGGGTCTCGGGGAAAAATAGTTATTTCCTAGTGCTGCCAAGGGAAGAAAGTTCTCTAAGAAACACAGTGCTGAAATCGTCAGAACTTGCTGTAGAATGGGACAAAAATAAGTGATGTGGTTATTGATCCAATGTTGCTGCTGGCAAAGCTCAGATGCCATCATTGAAAAACCTCAGATTTCCGGAGCAACTCAGAAAAAAAAATAATTAAATGCATTTAATGTGGCAAAAATAGGGCCCAGTGTCTGTCCTGAAAGCTCAGGCCTGTCCGTCTGCCTGTGCAAAGGCTGGGACAAGGACAGGAACATTCTGTACCACCGAGGGAGACAATCAGGCACAACAATGCCTGTCCCAGGTGGGGACGAACCCCGGCCTGGGACTTTGTGTCTGGAGCTCCAGCAGCACCAAGTGCAGGACACTGATGACTTTTCCACACCTCCGAGATCCCACACCCTGGCTTCCTTCATTATCCTGCTGCCTCCAGAGAGTTGCAGACCTCAAGGAAAATGTGGAGAGCATTCCTGCTTCAAAGAATAGGAACAGCTCAAGCAGGGCCTGGGATTTCTCCTGTATCCTGAGGGAGCTTCAGCTGGTGGAGCTGATGGAAAGGGAGATTTCAAAGGACTGATGCACCGGAGGAGGAGAGCTGTGACAATCGAGAGCAGCTCGGTTATTCCAGAGCAGAACCAGGTACCTCCCTGCCCTGGGCTGTACCTGTTCCAGGTGACCCGAGGCGACTGCTGAGGCACCTGAGCCAGAAAGGGGCATCTCAGGACACACAGTAAACAGGCTGTAAAGAGACCAGCCCCGTGTCCCAGGCTCGGGCATCGTGCTTCTCTGCGGCTCTGGCAGTGTCCGGCACGGCGCAGGAGCCGCGGGGCTGGCACCGCTGCTCTGCTGCTGTAAACTGATCCCAGGAGGATGGGGAGGAAGGTCCCTTCCTGTGCCTGCTGGAAACAGACCTGGCAGGGTAAGGGATCGCTTCCCAGCTGGGTCAGCTCCTGCCTTGCCAGGCAGCCTCCCGAAGGCAGCACTGGGAATGCCCCGTGGATGGGGCAGCAGGAGGGACGGCGCTCCCAGCCCTCAGACAGCAGCTCCAACTTGGGATCTCCCTCAGCCAAAGCTGGAAATATCCCACAAGCAACATCAAAGCCACAGGGCTCCAGAACCTTGTGTGCAGCTGACACTTCTCCAGGGATCATCATTCCATGTCTGGAAGAACCTCTGTCCTCCCCAGAGGTACCTGTTAAAGCACCTGAGGTGTGAACATCAGCCCAACCAACACTGGAAGGAACTTCCCACGACAGCAAGGATGAAATGATGCTTCCAGGGGAGGGTGGAGGAAGATCAGTGTGGGATTGTCTGACTTGTTAACAGCTTCAGGTTGCCCAGGAGAGGAGAAAAACCTGGTAGATGGTGTCATGTGAGTGACAGAGACCCAGCAGAGACACATCCCCAGTGGCCAGAACTCGGTGTGAAGTGGAAGGGGAAGAGGTTGGATATGTTTCATCTGAAAAGATGTGTTTCAGCTGGAAGAGGCTGGATGTGTTTTACAAAGGTGGTGGTCTTTCAGCAACCTCAGATGAAGAAATACTCTGAAAAGCTCAACTAAGGTCCAGGAGCAGGAAAAGAAGTGCAATGCTCAGCCCTCCCCATGGAGATTTTCCATGTGTTAGCCAAGGGTCCAAGTGAGGCCCTTTGAGCAGTGAACTGCCATCACCGTGGCATTCCAGTCCCCCTCCACCCCCAAGGAACACCTTTTTCAGTTTGCTTACTGAAAAAACAATCTTCTTTTTGCCTGTAGGGGTGGAGGACTGAAATGTGGGAAGACAGCAGCCTACATCCCAAGCCAGCAGCTTCCAGAAGGAAGGGACACCGATAAATGGGACACAGGGAGATACCAGAGCTCAAGCAAAAAGCTCTCTGGGCAACCAGGAACTCAGTAGTGACCAAAGAGAGCCAAACTCTTCTACCCACAAATTCACACACCATCTTCCTTCCTTGTTTATCAGAGAAATCCAAGTGGGAATCAGTGATAAATCAAAAGGGGTAGTATCTTTAAAAATACTGCAAAGAACAGCTATTTTTCTTTGTAAAAGCTTGTGACAGCTTCGAGAGTGAGAAATTCTGAGGAAGGAGGCTGAGGTTTGAACTGTTCCCTTGGCAGGGCTGAGGTGCAGCAGCCTACAAACGGCGTTCTCAGGAGTGTAGAATTTCTCCTGTTCTGGAATCGGAAGACATCAGGGTCCTCCAAGGACAAGTCCTCTACCAAGAGCACCCTCCTGAATGTATCAGATTTTTTTCGTTTCTAGAAGGATGTTGGAAGTTATGGAGGTGAGCGACCACAACCAACGAGCAGCCTCTTGGCCTGCCGGCGTAAATACTCCGAGTCCTGACGGAGGGCTCGGGAGCGCTGAACCTGGAAGAGGCCGGAGGGACTCCAGCGTGCCACAGGCTCATGCCAGATCCAGAACTTCTTCCACTGTAACCACAGTAGTGAGGAAGTGACAGTAAAGGCAGAAGCCAGCCCTTCACTGGGAAATGCCTGGTGGTGTAAAAACAGGACCTCCCCTGGATGAACACCTCCCCTCCAAAGCAGAGGAGAGGGATGGGCAGCTCTGGGAGCCTGGGAGTTCAAGACTTCTACACCTTGAAGGAACGAGTATGTCCTTCACCTTCCTCGGTGACTGGTCAGCAGGGGAGCAACAAGAACTGCTACAAGAGTGACGTGCTCGGCATCGACAGCCAAAGACCCTCGGGGATCACCAGCGGCACCTGGAGCCCAGTCCTGCACTGCAAGGGATGCCCATATTCAGCTTCCCAAAGAAGTCCCTTCCAGGAGCAACCCGCAGCATGTATCAGCCCAGCAAGGTCTCTCCCCAAAGCGAGAGTGGGGAGGGATGTGGCCGAACCCGAGGGGATGAGGTGTTTTACACGGCATCACCTCCTGCTCTGCTGCTGCTGGCCCGGCCCGCGCTGCACTCACCGAGCACGGAGCTGCTGTAGAAATCCCAGGCTGTCCGAGGGTCTCCGTCGCTGCGGCCCTGCAGATCTGACAGGTAATCTAGAGAGGGGAGATCGAGAGGGTTCATGGCTCAAAGCATCATCCCAGTGTGCATACCCACACATACAGGGGAGCTCCTCAGCCCTGCTGCTTCTCCCACTTGGCCATTACAGCAAAAGCTGAACCACAGCTGCAGGATTTTCTGTCTTGTCTCTGTCTGGGAACCACCTCTGGCTGTCCCTTCCTTGCTGTTGTGGAGAAGCCACAACACTCGTCTTGCGTGTACACAAACAGCTCCGAACGCGGCCATAGGGATCCAAAATGGCCCTGTCTGCCAGCAGCAGCGTTTGGGCAGGGCTCTCTTTGCCTAGAAGGCAGCATTATTTGGCAACAAAAATCTGTTCACTTAGGTTAGGCAGCAGAACCAGGAACTGTGGAACAGTGTCTCCAAGCAGAGCACTGTCTTGAGTTGTGTGACCCCAGCACGGCCGTCTGCTTGCACACTGAAAACTGAAAAGTGACTTGTATCTCATACAGGAAACAGATACAATTCTACAATTAAAGTTTGGGTGGTAAAAACACGCTTGTGTGACAGGGCAGAGCTAAAGATTGAGTCAGTTTCTGCTCAAGCCCTGTGACACCCAGATTTGGCCCTGTATGCTCCCCGAGGGGAAGGACAGCAGCACTGTGAGCCCAGGCCTAGCACCTACCGCAGAGGAAGCGCTTCATCACATCGCTGGTGGCCAGCTTCACTGCTGTCTGCCCAGAGTACGTGGCCAGAGTGGGATCAGCACCATAGGAAAGGAGAAGCCACATGGTTTCCAGGTTGTCATTCGCTACTGCATCATGGACAGGCCTGCAAGGGCAGAAGCAGAAAGGGACCTTAGTTTGCTAAGGAAATGCTCTGGTTTGGGTTAAGATCGATTTAGTGACGACCACCCTGAAGAACCCGCGCTGCTCCCTGCCCCACAGTGCCCCGGGCGTGTCCCCGGCTCACCTGGTGCCGTCCTGGGCGCTGCAGTTGACGTTGGCGCCGTGCTGGAGCAGGATGTGCAGGATGTCGATCCAGCCGCGCGCGCAGGCCTCGTGCAGGGCCGTGTAGCCCGCGTTGTCGTGGTGGTTCACGTCGCTGCTCTTCTTCTGCAGGCAGTACAGCACCACGTCCTGCGGGACAAGAGCGCGGCTGCGGCAGCCAGCCCGGCTGGGGCAGCGGGGCGCGCGGCGGGGCGCGGGACTCACCTTGTAGCCCAGGCGAGCCGCTCGCTGCAGGAGCGTCTCCCCCGCGTTCTTGTTCACGATCAGCCGCCGAGCTCCGGGAGGAACGCTCTGGGCCGGGGGCGACTCGGGGGAGCTCCCCGGGCTGGCCCGATGGGACTTACACAGTGTCCACAAGTCCTGGGGCTTCTTCAGAGAGCATGTTTTGGGCTGGTTGCAGCAGCCTTTCCCCTGGGAAAGAAAGGAACACAACCGCTTGGCACACGTGGCCACGACTCATGGGCGTCCCCTTCTCCCTCTTCTAACCTCACGTGTTCCCCCCATCCGTTCAAGCCATACCTTCCCCTCGTCACAGATCCCTGCCAGGTGTTTGGTTTTACATTTGCGTTTTCCTGATGGTTTCTCCAGCTCTTCTTGGACGGGAGAGCTGTCGGAGTGCTCCAGGAAGAAGCCATTCCGAAAGTCCGTGCGTCCTTGAGATTTCCGGGGGGATGGGGAGAGCCGGCTCCTCAGCTGGAGCTCTGTGCCTTTGCCCTTGCCAGACTCCTTCTGCTTGCGGTGCCTACAATCTGAAGGAGAAATGTGAATGAGGAGCTTCTTCAGGTACCACACCCAGGGTCACCCAGACCCCTGCCACCGGGCAAGACAAACTGCCCATCTCTGAGAGCTGTACAGGAATCAGAGCAGCTGTGGCTGCCCCTGGATCCCTGGCAGTGTCCCAGGCCAGGCTGGATGGAACACCCTGGGACAGTGGAAGGTGTCCTTGCCCCATGGCAGGGGTGGAACTGGATGGGCTTTAAGGTCTCTTCTGACCCAAACATTTCTGGGATTCCATGATTCTAAATCCAGCCCCAGGACAGGGGCAAACCCTCCCGGGGGCTGCTGCAGTCAAAGCTCCTTCCAGGCTCCTGTTTTGAACAGGAGGCATCCTGAGAGTGTCCGTGAGTTGCCAAGACACCGGGAAGCCAACTTGAAACTTTGTTCCTGGTCTGACAGAGACTCCCAGACACTGCCGGATAGTGTAACGCTGCGCTGGAGCAGATACCAGCTGCTGGGAGGACAGCAGCCACCTCTGCTCCCTCCCCACAGCATCTCAGCAGCACCTCAGCCTCTCCTGAGGAGCGCCGGTCTGAGCCCTGATGTGGCAGAAGGCAACAGGGCTGCGTCCACTTCATGCCCTCCAAAAGCTCAGCCCAAACACGCAGAGGGCTGGCACAAGTGCTGCCCGTGACAGCTTTGCCCCCGAAGTCACCTGTGTGACCCTGAGCCACGGCCAAGTGCCAGCACCCACTGAGCCCCCGCACCGCCGGACGGATCCCACGGCCTCAACTGGCCCTGCATGGGGACAGGGCACCGCAGGCACTGCTGCCCTCAGGGATGTGCTCGTCACGGATTGGGGTTTCACCGAGGGTCTGGCAGCGGCAGGGGAAGGTGCAGGAGCAGTGGCAGAACAGAGGTGGGCACAGGCAGGCACGGTGTGTTCCTCCTCACCCCTACAAACCACAGGGGCGGTTCCCCCATCGCTCCAGCCTTGCTAATCCCCTCGCTCGCCCTCGTGCTCCCTGGTGCAAGTCTGCAAGGCGCCCTCCCAAAGCAAGACAAAGCCGAGAGCAGCCGAGTTGGATCAGGACGGCTCCGCGTCCCCCCGCGTCAGCCCGGACTGCCGAGCACGGCTCCCAGGGGCCCTGCTCGTCCAGAAATATTCCGCTGTGCTACCTCGTCCCATTCTCGTTTTCCCACGCCCTCTGTCTTAATCTGAGGCTAAGATCAGTGTCTAATTAGCCACATAAATTGCTGTTTACTGCTCTGGAATTTACTGTAAATGTTTTTGAAAGAAGAGCTGATCGATTCAAACAGCCCATGCTGCGGCCACCAAGTCATTAAAAGTGAGGGAGTTTCATCATTACCAAAAAAATCCTGAGAACCAAATCTCCCCCAAAAATTCCACGCATAACAGAACAAAACATTCCCATGCTGGTCCCCAGTTTAGTACCAGAACCCCCTTCCCAGGCTGTACCTGCTTTGGATTTCCGCCTCCGGTGGGGATATCCCACTTGCTCCTCCTCCCGCTCCGTCAGGTATTCCCCTGTCTGGTATTTCCGACTTTTCTGCCGTCTCCTTTTCTTCCTTTTGATGTGGCCATCCTCCTCCTCCTCCTCCTCCTCCTCGTTGGGCTCCCACAGCTGCCTGGGTGATTCCGCTCTCCAGGGCAGCTCCCGGGTCCTCCTCGTGTGACAGCTGCTCCTCTCAGACACAGACCTGTCCCTGTCCCTGCGGCTGTGGCAGCGGGATGTCCTGTGGGATTTGCGCAGCTTGCGATGTTTCAAGGATGTCTCCTCCTCCTCCTCCTCCTCCTCTTCCTCCTCCTCCTCTTCTTCCTGATCCTCCTCCAGCAATGGTAAGATCTCCTGACCACTCACATCACACTCTCCCGTCACACCAGCAGAAGAGCCAGCAACGCTTCCTGCAAAAAAGTGGGATTTCTAGCTGACAAAAAAGCCAAGAGGATCCACAGGGCAAAGCCACAAAGCAGGACAGAATGCAGGGACGAGGCCACGTGGAAAGGGAACGCTCCCAGTCCAGCCAGGCCTGTCACTGGGAGCCCGGGCACCGACTCACCCGACTGACTGCGCGTCCGGCTGCTCAGCACCACCGGAATGAAATCCCGGAAGTTGTTCTTGGGCTTCTTCTCCAAGTAACCTGTGAGGAAAACCGAGCCTTGAGAAAACACATCACAGACCTGTGGTGTGGGAAGGGCAGTGCAATGTCACCATAGCAGGGGCTGCTGCGATGGGACGGGGGGATGGCTTTAAACGAGCGGAGGTTGGTTTAGATTGGATATAGGGAAGAAGTTTTTGACAAGGAGGGTGGTAAAACACTGGCACAGGTTCTCCAGAGAGGTGGGGGATGCGCCATCCCTGGAAACATCCAAGGCCAGGCTCCACCAGGAGCAACCTGGTCTAGTGGAAGGTGCCCCTGCCCATGGCAGCAGGGTGGAACAAGATGAGCTTTAAGGTCCCTCCCAACCTCCTCCATCGTGGGAGTCTGATCATGCCGCAGCTCTGTTTTGGATCCCAGCCCAGCTCCAGAGGCCATTTGGCTTCAGGGGAGCAGCAGCGTGGCCCCTAGAGCAGCCCGACCCCGCAGGAACCCAGTGCCATTCCCAAGAGTACCTTCCTCGTGGCTGTCTCCGCGGTGAGCCAGGGATGGGCACTCCGCCTTCGCTGGCCTCCTGCGCTTGCGCTTTACCCTGAGGCTGTTGTGATCCGTGATGGCACCCAGGCCGCCGCGGCCTTCCCGGCCTTCCTGCTTGCCAGGCTCACGTGGATTGTCGTGGTGTTTTTGCCACTGTGAAGGGAGGACGCAGGCTGAAGCTGGAGCTTCCAACTGACTGAGCTGGAGCAGCACAGAAAGGACAAAACTCCATCCCCACTGATTACGCTGGTGCCCCTCCAGCTTTTTCGACACTCCAGATACATCTTTGCCCTGGACAACCTGCAGCACAGGTATGTTCCCTCCCAGCCAGGCAATGCCCAGAGGCACAGGTAGAAAGCCCTGTGCCCTCAGCTGTCCCCCCACGAGAGCTCCCTCCTCTTCCCCAGCCTCACCTTTGCCCTGACCCGGCGGTCCCAGCCCATCCCACGCACCTTCCGGCCATGCCCGCTCCGGCTTCCCGACTTGCTTGGGGACTCCTCGCTGTCCTGGCCTTGGCACTTCAGTCTCTTGTGGCTCTGCCTGGTGTCCCCGTCATGCTGGCGCTTGGCCTTGCAGCGTGTGCCACCCTCCTGCTTGATTTGCCCCGTTCCTTTGAGCTTGGCCTCGGCAAAGGCCTGGGGAGCCGCCCCGGCCCGCAGGCAGGTCACCGACGGAAAGGACACCTCACACTCCACTCGCTCCTTCTTGACCCTGCACAGATCCACCTGCTGCACGCACGGGAGGGGCTCCGTGGCCGGCGGCTCCTGGGAGCCCTCGCAGCCCGGCTCCTTGCGCTGGCCATCCGCGGGCACCTCGGGCACCATCCGCAGGCCCTGCTGCCCAGCCGCGGGCAGGTCGTGTGACAAATACGCCGCTAACACTTGGTTTTTGGGTTTTGCATCCGACTGTTTGAGGCTACAGCTCCCCTGGGGAGCCTCAGTCTGTGCGTTGCCCTCCTGACCGGAGTCAGCCTCCGGCTGAGTGCACTCCTGACTCTTCGGAGCGTTGTCCAGCTTCCCCTTTCCCCCCTTCCCATCCAAAGCGCTGGTCTGGAGAGCCGGACCTGCCTCCAGCGGGGCCGGGTTGGCCGGCTCCTCGTAGGGCTTGGGCAAGGCCCGGCAGCTCTTGCTCTTGGCGGCAGCATCCTGTTCCTGAGGCGGGAGCCGGGGCAGCCCCTCGGGCAGGCTCTGGGCGGCCGCGCTGGGCTCGGCGGGCTGCGCGCTCGGGAACGCCGGGANNGGCAGCTGTCCTGCCGTGGAGATGCCGATGGAGAGCAGCGGGGTTTGATGGTAAGGAGACCAGCCCAGGGGCAGAAGCTGAGGATTGGAAGGTTTTCCATTGACGGGGCATCGCGGGTACACACTTCCCTGGACGGGGTTCCAGGTGGCGATGTCCTTGGACTGACACAAAGGAGCTCCTGGAGCAACTCTGCCGTGAAGAAGTCTCCTGGCAGGATCCTGCTGTCCTTCCGTGCTGCCCTGGTTGGCTTTCTTCCCACAGGGAATGCCGGCACCGCGGGGCTCGCCCTGGTCGATGATGGAGATGGGCTCCTGCTTGGGCAGGTGGCGCGGGTCCCTGCTGAGGCTCACGCCGGCGTCCTTGCTGAGCAGCAGCGAGGCCGGCACCGGGTTGGCGACGCCGACATAAGTGCCGGGAATGGTGCTGATGAGCGTGGTGTTCTTCACCCAGGAGCCCTGCTCGCCGTTGCGCAGGAACTCGGGAAAGATGACCAAGGGCGGGGTGGTGCCGAGGCACGAGGTGACGCTGCTGCCCGTGGCCTGTGCCGCACGCTGGGACTTGGAGAGGACGGTGGTGAGCAGCGCTTTGCCGCTGGTGTGCACGGGGGTGAGGATGGGCATGGGGGGGGTCTTGCGCTGGCTGGGCGGAGGCAGTTTCTGGCGGTTGGACTTGGAGGAGAGATCAAGAGGCATCTCGCTGCACTCCGGGGATGAGACCATCTCACGCTCCAGCTGGGGAGGGGACTTCAGAGGAGACAGGGAAGTGGCAGCCCCCGGCGCGTGTGGCTCGGGAGCTGCCGGGGCTCTGGCCTGCGCGGCGGTGCCAGAGGAGGGAGCCGCGCTCCCGCCCGATGCTGCCGGCGGAGCCTGGCTGGAGGGCAGGGCCAGGCCGGTGCTGGACAGGGGAGCGCTCTCAGCCGCAGCCTGGGCACTGCTTCCGCCCGAGGGTGGGGGGCAGCTGAGCTGATTCACCTCCACGGACACCACTTTGGCATCCGAAGCCAAGGGCCTGGTGACAGAGAAGGTGTAGGGGTAGGAACGCAGCTCTGGGGAAGCGATAATGCCCGGCAGGCAGCGCTCGTGCAGGTAGGAAGGCAGGACGGGGAGGGTGAGCGTGGAGGAGACCCCCAGGGTGGCCGGGAGCGTGGCCACGCTGAGCGGCTGCCCGCAGCTGGGCGGGGGGATGTACACCAGTGACTGGCTCGGGCTCAGCACAGCCCCAGCCTGGAAGGACAGGGGCAGCTTTTGCATAGCAGGGGCCTGAGAGGGGGGAAAGCAAACCCTGTTCAATGTGAAGGTGGCGGGAGTGGAGGCAGAGGTGTTGCAGCTGGAGACAACCACGGACAACGTCCCTTCCGCCAGCACGCCCGGCCCTTGTGCTGCAGTGCTCGGGGCGGCTTTCTCGCTCCCAGCAGGCTCAGTCTCTGGAGCCACGGAGCAGGCTGGGGCAGCGTCAGCCTGCTTGTCGCTGGGAGGATCTGCCGGGGTCCAGGCAGCGTCAGCACCGCCGCTCTCCTGCTCCACAGCTCTGGGGGTTGCTGGCTCCTGCCCTCTGCCATCCCCCTGACCTGCCAGAGGGCCCAGGGCGTCATCCGTCACAGTCTTTCCTGCACACTCCAGGTTTGGGTTGGGATCAGGTGGCTGCTCCTCCAGTTTGGGTCCAAGCTTTTCCTCCACCTTGCCATCAGCATCCAGCCCCTGGGCACTGCTGCCACCACCACTGACTGCTGTGAGCTCCACCTGCAACGAGAAGGGAGAAGGTGTTCCTGGGAGCTGTGCAGGTGGCGCCCAGGGAAGCAGGAAGGCTCTGCCCTGCCAGGACACAGAGCCAGAAGCAGCAAACAGCTCTGCCCAAAGGAGAGCACGGCTTTGCCTCACTGCATCCCTCTCAACGAGCCCATGGCATCCATTAGGGAAAATGCTCCTGCCCGGCCTATTCCATCAGGGAATGGCCTTCTTGGACCCAGCAGTGCAGGCAAAGAACTCACCTCGGAAAGGCTGCTGCTGACACAAAACTCTTGAGACCCCAAGTGCTGGGAGCTGCTCGTTTTAGACTCCTCATCAGAAATTGGGGCTCTCCTAGGTGAGGAAGAAGACACAGCATTACAAAACCCCAAAATACCCTCCCGGCATCCCCCCCCTCCCTGTCCCCATGTGGGACAGTGGAGCAGCTGCACACCTTCCTTACACACGGCCACCCACCCTCATCGTGGGCCAGCCCAGCCTTCCCCAGTGTCACAGCCTGGTGCCACACACCTGCTCCTGTCCCCTCCGTTTCCCATTCTGTCCCACCACTCCTTTCCATCCTCCCCTCAGTCTCATCCTGCTTGTCTCTTCTTCCACAGGTACCTCCTCATTCCCATTCCTCCTGCTTCCTCCCTGCCCTGGGACCCCCAGCCCAGCCTAGCTGCCAGTGGGGATCTCCCTCTGGTGCCAAAGCTCTCTGGGCTCAGGAGGCCTGGACAGGAGCAGCGGGTGTCCATGGCCATCCCGATGTGCCGTATCTTGCTGGCCAGCGTGTCTGGACCCTTTGTCTCTGGAATGTGATTTCTCAGTGGAAAGCCTGGATTCAGGACAAGGACTGTGACCTCCTTGGGACACTCCTTCCCCGGTGGTATTCACCAGGCAGCACTCCCCTGGTGTTTTCCTTGAGGCAAGCTGCTGGTGCCAGGACAAAACGGATCAAGTTTGGATTCTGTTGGTGACATAATTTCAGCCGGATTTGCTCCCTACACCCCGGGCTTTCACAGCAGTCACAGACACAAGCTATGGGCACACGATTTGTCTTTGGACGCTGTTCCCCCAGTGCTGGGGCCCTGTTACATACCCCTAGCACCAGCATCCCACTCCGGGCTGCCTCAGCCCTGGGACTCTGCTTCGTACCCCCAGTGCCAGGAACCTTCTCTGTACCCCTTGCAGCAGGACCCTGCTCTGTTCCCCCAGTGCCAGGAACCTGCTCCGTATTCTCTGCACTGTTCCCCCGTCACTGGAACCCTGCCTTAGTCCCGTGACGCTGCTCTGTACCCCAGTGCCGGGACCCTGCCTGGGGCTGTTTCCGTGCCATCCCCACCGACCTTCGGGTC
>VZTA01019062.1:47092-60919 GCA_013398855.1 Mohoua ochrocephala | reverse complement strand
GATGGTCAGGCAGGGAAATTTCCGTAACAGAGAACAAGTGAAGCATCTATGCTTTTGACACAGTTAAATTCCTCCTGCTTTCTCAGTAAGATTCATATATCTCATCTTGCAAGGACGTGTCTCTTCCAAAGGAAGCTGAGAAACTTACACGGCAGATCTCAACCTCCCAAAAAATAATGGACAAGATGTTTCCAGGAACTTATTGAAGATTCCGGCACAGTTCCACTAAGTCAGCACTGCAGCACTCTGGGCTCACTTTTACATGCTGGAAAGCAGGCGGAGTTACAGACACTTTTACCTCAGTTGCTGGAATAGTTTTGACTAGAAACAATATTAAGGCAAACACCAAGTCTTGGTCTTGTGTAAAATTCTTGTCTTTCTTGGAAGGAGTTAACAGCCAAACCTAAAGCTAGCCTGTGATGACTATATGAAAGTATTTTTGAACCCTAGTTCTACTCTCTAACTCACTAGACTTGATTGCAGATTCCCCTCCATGTTACTATTTAAGTATGAGGCAAAATCTTCTACTAGGAAAAGAGGAGAATTCCAGAGAGGGGGAAGGGAACAAGGCTGGTGTTTTCAGCACTGCAGCATTTCTTTCGCCTCAAAAGTTTAGCCTGTTTGAAAAAGACTTCATATCACTTTCACCTGCTCCTCTCTAGAGAATCAAGTTGTTTCACGTGTTCAAGTAATCTACCCAATGCATGGACTGGAATCATGAGGAGAAGGACAGGAAAGTGAAAACAAGACCTCCACTTCAGTACTAACTGGTTTGAAAGACTTTCCCTTCAAGCCTGCAGAGCAACTGCATGACTCTGAAGAATGGCACTCAGCTGTTCAGACCTCCATGGGAAAAGGCACAAAAAAAGGCCTTGCCATCCTAGAAAGTACAATGAAACTGAAGTTAGAAGTACACTTATTTATGTTTCACTCAGGAGAGATGACTACACAACACAAGGCCAAGCTTTACTTCCCCCCTTCCTTCCTACAAAAGATCTGCTTGGTAAAATCCTCCTAGGACACTTATCTGTCTCTCTGAAGAACACAATCAATCATCTTCAATCATCACAATCAAGACTAATTAAGTTCCAGCACAAATTTCACCCACCTTTATGGTTTCACTAGCCTCACTGTGTAAGGAAACTGCTTACTATCATGTGTTAGTAACTGCATTAGCAAGATGAAACTAAGATATGAAAGAATCAAGAGAGTCAGTCCTGAATCACTATCTTGTTAGCTGGAGGATCACCACTACATTCTTTAAATGTGTTCATCCAAAAGACAAGCTAGGGAATGCTACCCGGTTCTTACTATGAAGCTGTGAAAACAGGTACACAAGCAGGATCAAGTAAACTCCTAAGTTTTCCTTTGCAAGCCACTGTTTTGACCCTTCCTCAGTCACCACCACGTGCTGACAAAGGTATGAGGAGATGAAAAGCCTGGGGCATATTGCAAGACTTCTCTTTTTTTGTTTGCTGTTACAATGAAGGACCTGTATAAAGAAAGAAGAAAAAAAACCCCACACAACACAAACGAGACTGTGGTTGTGTACACTCTTCCCTACGGTGGTATCCTGCCACAGCCACAACCACACATTACAGCATCAGCAACTCCCCTCTTGCACCTAGTGATGCTGCTTTTCAGTCTTCAGAATAACTCATTCTATGACCTGTGTTCATCCAAACCTTTGAGGTTCTAGAAGCATTCTCCAGTAGAGAAGGAAAAAACCCCAGCCATCCCTGCCTCCTCATTCAGAGGCACCAGGGAGACCCTTTAGAGGTCTTAAACTTCTTTCCTGCAAGGCTACAAGGGAGGTGTTGAGAAGGCTCCTCATCTCACTCTATGAATTACTCCCGTACAGCTTTTCTGCCATGTTTAATTACTGCTTTCAGCTACAATGGCTAATTGGCAATTAGCTTGGCATTGAAGAGGCCTTGTTTGTAGGCCAAGAATGAGTTAGACCATTAATACTGTTAGTATTAAAAAATGGTAGCTAATGCTAGAGGTTCTGACCCTAGAGATTAACCAAAAGTTTCCAAGAATAATAAAACCAAAGAGATGAGGATTTCATGGTGAATCAGAAGAATAACTTACACAGTTTCATAATAGCATTGCAATGGTATGATAGAGCACATTTATGTGCTAAAATGAGATCCAAAATAAAACAAGTATTAACAGACAGGTAGGTAGACATCAAAATCAGAAGTATAGAATTTTTTTTTTTAAATTAAAAAAAGAGACACTGTTGGGTAATACACCAGATCTAAACATAGTAAATACCTGGCCACGTTTCAGAGTTCTGCTTTAAAATGGAAAGGAACCTTTGAACATAAGGATTTCCAAGCGCAGGAACATTATTAGGGTGCCACTGCATAGAGATACTTTATATTGACAAAATAATTGAGTCTTAATTTAAGAGAGAAACAACATCAGCCAATTTTAGGGCATTTGCCTGTGGAAAGCTGCATCTCATTTTGTGGTTCCTATTCCTTCCGATCAAGTAATAGCTGAAGGCTAAGCTGCTCCAAGCAAAAAAACTTTCCTGCAATACCTCTTAGTGTTTTTAGTAGTTAAGATATAGTGTTTCCTGCAAGATTAAGACTCTTAGAGTACAAATGAATGACAGAACTGTGCTAAATGTGCAGCAAGAGATAGCTACTATTTTAGAGAAACCCCATTTTCTCCTGTGCAGTCTGAAAGCAAAACTTTGAAGTGGACATTTGGAAAAAGATTATCTGTGGCCTGTAAAGGTTCCTTATCTCCAAGGAAAATATTCGCTCCAGTACATACTGCCATCTAAGCGGGCCAGAGGAATGTTAATCTTTCTGGACAAGTGTAGCAAGTATGTCACTAGTAAAGTTAGTGAACACTTTTTGCCTTAGGTAACTACAAGTGCCCAAAGCAGATGTCAACATCACCTAGGAGCCCATTAGCATGAGAACGAGTTAGTTAAGAGAAATCAACATTTCAGTTGTGAATGTGGTGGACTTTTCAGATCACTTTTCATATTAATATAAGTAGATTACATTCACGATTGAACTGCAATAGGTGCTGAAAAAATCTCCAGCCTCTTTTGGTAGGCAGCAGCATTCTTAGGCTACTTCATTTTATTATCAGCTCTACAGTTATACAAACCAGCAATTGCATGAAAGCTAGTTTACAGCTGAGGATCAAGACTACGATTTAGTAAAGTGGATAACAGAACAAATGTAGTAAACACTTCCAGCAACAAGCTTAAAGCATTTCAGAAAAGGATAGACACAAAAAGTGAGATGATTAACCATGAACCAGTAACAAGGCACATTCCCCTGAAGGGAACTCAAACCAAATGAGTATCAGATTACTTAAATGAACAAGTTTTGAAGTTAGTGAAAGAAACTGGCCTTACAAGTTTACAAACAGTTCTATTTAGGAATCAGAGATGAAAAAAAAAAATCTAAGCTGACATGTTAAAAGCTTCTTCCACAGTTTCAGACACTGAAGTACCAGTTCTGCTGAGAGAAGTCACATCTTCAACACATTCACAAGGTACCAAAAGACACTAAGTTCTTGTCCTTAAGATAGGAAAACAGAGTGCAAGATGTGAATATCCAGAACATGCCCTGAAGTTATTCCACAAAGAAGGAAGTACTAGGAAAGAGAATACTGCTTTGTACCTTTGTTGTAACCCTGTATGTGATATATGTCTCCATTGTGCACACGTGTTTTTTGGGATCATCAACAGTAACAAAGAGGTCTCTAGTTTCCACATCCAAGTCATCATCCAGCTGCAGTCTGTTGAGGAGAGATGAGGAGGAGGCTGGGCTAGAAGTGTCCACGGGTGTGCCATTGGGCAGACTGAGATCCTGTATTGGAGAGGAGGGAAAAAAAAAAGTAAGTTTTTAATAAGCTTAAAAGATTCAAGATAAAGCACAGTATTTTCAAAGATACCACGGACAAGCTTCTCTGATCTATTACAAGGGTTGTTTGTTTCAGCAGCTCCAAAGATCGCCCTCTTCCAGGACAACTGGGCAACACCCTGTAGTCTTCAAGCATTAAGCTGAGGAGAAAGCACATTACCACTGTACCTCCCCTAAGTCCGGCACAACCTGCTTTCTGTTCATAAGGAAGTAGAGCATTGCTGAACCCCCAGTTCCTGGTGAGACTGAGCCAGCCTAGACTGAAAACAAACCAGCTAGGCAACTCAAGAGACCTACTTTTAAGACAGGTTTCAGGCAAAGTGGCAACAGTTCAGCTGTCTGGAATGCACTCAGCTTTCACCTCTGGAGACTCCCATGGTGGATGAAGGAGCGCCTCACCAGAGGCCTCCCATCCAGTCTGCTAACTTCCACACATGTTGACAGCAGTCAGAGCCTGAATTGCCATCATTGCACTACAGAACAGTCACAGATCATACTCTCCCACGTATCTAGGCACACCTCCCTATTGGAGTCCTAAAGCAAATGGAAACACTACTTTTTCCTTGGAGAGGTCCTCATTCCCATTCTCCCAAGTCTAAGAGCATCATACAGTGCCTAGGGAAGACAGAGGTTAAAAGATCCAGCAAGTGGCTATTTTAGAAAGAAAAACACAAAGGTTTAGGAAGTCTGAAATTCCTTGAAACTGACTTGGCAGCAGGGGGGAAAAAAAACCCAACAAAACAACTTTATAGCTAAATTGGTACATCAACACACCTTCAAATCTCACACTTCAGTACAAACCAACTACTCTGTAACAGTGGTTATTGCACTTGCATAAATACCACAGCAACTTAACATGTTCTTTGCTCTGGTTTTGTAGCAGAGGGAGCTGACAGCGTGCAACAAGTTGTACAATACGCAGGAACATCTGACAACAGTATCAGAAAGTCCTAAGGGATCCATGGCTCTTTTTTTCAGAGAAGAGAGGAGGTTTTTTTGTTTGCATCTTTTTCATAGTAGCACAGGGATAGATTTATCCACGGAGTGATTTCCCTTGTTGCTAAACAGAGAAACATCACTACAGCTAAACACCACATTAACTGAAAGTGCTTTAGTTATACAATTACTTCTTAGACCAAATTTCGCACAACCTGTAAGTGGCTGGACAAAATATATCATCTTAGCAAAGCAATCATGTATGGGTGAGACTCTCTCTGTTCATCAGTGCTCAATAGGTAGATACATTCTCTCAGTTAATGTACAGAAGAGCCTGCCAACAAACAGATGAGAGGTTTCAGATTTGACTGGCACGCGAGCAAGACTGGAAGGCAGGCACTCAAATGCTCTCAAGAGGGCAAAAGAGCAGGATGAGCATGGCACAGCCTGCCAGCTCAGACACGAGGTAGACACCTCAAACTACACAAGCATCTGGCTCAGCACAGGAGAAACATGTATAACAGGAGGAAGCAATGGCACAGTAACTGAGCAGATAAGAAGTTCTGTTGAAATTACACAAACAGAATAAGCAGTAGACAGGATAAGGTTAACAGCAGGAGATGGCTTCAGAAAATCTGCAGTTCAGCTAGACAAGAGAATTTGGCTGAGCAGAGTAAAAAGCAAAGCAAACCTTGGGATACCACAGTAGCTGGAGACAAACCTGTTTCTGTTTCCAAAAGGAAAAGACAACTCATCATCGCCCATGTGCAATAAGCATTAACGCACAACAACTTGTGCCAGAACTGCAGCCAGTCAAATTCTAAGCTTCCAGTATGACAATTAACTTGCAGAAACAGCTTAAGCCTGGTTCCACAGGAGATCTCAAAAGCTTATAAGAAAACTCTTCCAAAGGAGAGCTTAAAGAATATGATGGAATCTGCTTAAAATATGAGAATCTAGAGAAAGAGCCAAAGATGGAGCTTGCAGCCAGTCACATGAAGTTAGCACTTTCCTCACCAATTCTGTTGGGAGGTAACAATATCATACGAGTATGTCTTGCACATTTAAAGCAGGGCAGAAGTCTGTGAAGGCTTGAATCCGCTTCATTGCACTTGACTGTGTTCTTGCAGTCATGGGTCCTGTGGAATGTCTCAGTTGTGAAAGGCTGTGATAGTTCCATCTTGGATGAAACACGCCAGACCTACATCAAGTAAAGTTTCTGTACCAGCAGTGGTTCAGATCAGGAGAGCAGCTAGCTGTGGTGATGGGGAAAGGACAGATGATGTGTTACTGTGCTATACTGCCTCATCTGTAGGATCCTCCCTCCCCTGGCAGCCACAGCTGGCATCATACCCTGCTACCTGGCTAGTTTTCAGTAGATGAAAGCCCAGTTAGAAGCTAACTATTTCTCCTCCTGAATGGGTGGAACCTCCTAGCTAAGTGCACTAGGAACAATGCTTATGGCTGCTGAACCCTCGTTTAACAGGAGGATCAGTTTTGCTGAAGTCTTATGCTATTGCTAGGAAGAGGCAGGCTTTGAAGCATGACAGCAGAATGCCCAGCAAGATACCTCAGGCTGTATTTCCCCCAGCAAGATATCTCAGGTTGTAATCCTACCAGCAGAGTACCTCCCTGTCATGTTAATTGCCCCACCTTTCTTCCATGCGACTTGGAGGATTTTTGTTTTTTTTTTTTTTTTTTTTTTTTTGCTGTTGTGGAAACGAGACTGCATCATTTGTGTAGGTCTGCTTTTACCACAAAAAGAGGAGTTACGTTCTGCAGAGCCTAGTGGGAAAGGAGATAGGCGGCCATCTGTGTTTCTACCCTCTACCTTTTTCTATCATACCCTCAAGCATCTGAAATACTGGCTAGCATTATCTGTTTTATATAAACAAGCTGGCAAGCTGTGTCTGACTTCAGTGCCACCGGCTCATGCATCAGCTTCACTTTTAGTGCACCAAGCACCTATCTGCATTTATTAGAGACCAGCACAGTCCAAGTCAAAGCAGGTACCTACTGCTTACAAAGCCTTTTGTCACAGCACCTGCTACTCACAGTACTCAGTCTGCAATAAAGCTGAGCAGTCCCACAGCAGAGAGGAGGGGAGGCTGCTTCTGGTAGCCAGGCAAGGTGGCGTGGGGGACATGTTTTGTCAAGACATGCTTCACTTCTTAGAGAGCATCCATAAAGATTTTCCCAAGTTTTGAAGCTTTTTCCAAAGTAAAGAGCAAAGATCCTTAGTCTCTGTCCCTCACTGCCTCAGGACAGTCTCTTAGTTTTGTTATCTGTTGAAGTAGGTCCAGTGAAGGTGTAGCAAGGCCTGGATCACAACCTGAAGTAGATACAGTGTGACATTCAGGCTTCCAGGTTCGTGAGCTGCTGGGTAAATACTGGGCTCTTGTGTACAGGTGTATAACCACCACAAAGGCAGGCTCTTCATGCATTCCTATGAAGTTTCTAGAATGCCCCAAGACTCCTGAATTTATGGATCCATAAGTCAGATGATTTTAGCAGCACACATTTGGTATCCTACAGTGCCAGGCAAGTAGGAACTAACTGCCTGTGCTGGAAATGCACCCTGCCAACTATGCAGGCTGCTATCTAGTAAGGCTGTTTCATATTAGTTTGCTGTCTCATGCTGTCCGAACACCTTGACCAGTCAGCCTGCCCAGAAACAGACATTAAATCTATCAAGAAGTTCACTTCATCCAAATATAAAACTCAACTGAATTTTTTAAACTAGAAGTCTGCATGTGAGATTCAAAATGAGTTGGGAAGTTTCCAGCTGTTGTCATCTTCTCCCAGGAGATTTTCCACGACTCCATTTACAGAGTAGTTTGGATCCACATAAAGTAAAATCTTCAGGAGCTTGGTATTCAGTCTTCTGCATGGCAGCCTCCCCCCATGGGGTAGTACACCAGAGAAAGCACCCAGGACTCAACCCTTGAAGACTAAAAAAGGGTCTAAAATTCCATAGGTATTGTTTTATTGTGAAGACCACGGAGTCTTCTGCGGAGTTACAGGCAGCTAGTCAATATTACAGTTTCCACAAACTGAATGCTAGTTTTCACCCACCCTGCCCGAGCAAGTGTACAGCTTAACCAGATGGCTTTGCTCTCTAAGCAGCAGTCCATGAGGAAGCAGAAGGCGTGGTTCAGCCAGGACTTCCAAGCAGGCATGAACTCGCCTCTGGATTAGCCTGAACCCATGTGATGCTGTGTGCCCACTGCTCCCATTTAATGAGTATTGTGTGACAGTAAAAGACATTAAGAAATGTTGCTGGTTTAGAGGCAAGAGGTGCACTTAACCCTAAATAGCCCTGCCTAACTTAGGGACTTTAGAGCCAGGCCTGTACTGCTCCTAGAACCTCATTGCTTCACTTCTGAAATTCAGAGTGCTGTACATTTTCTCCTTCTATTTCAGGGTGTTCCATTGCTTTTTGCCATTCATTTCCCAGAGACACAATGACAGACAGAGTCATGTTAAGTGGATAACAATTCCACACAACAATTACAGCTGGTTTTTTGAACACTCTTATCTCCATACCTTCAGTACATGACAGTCAGTCATAGGAGAATGGCAGCCCGTGACTGGAAGACTGAAGTGGTTTAGACATCAACATTCCTGAGGGCACTACAAAAGCTTACATGAACTTGGCTTTCACAGACCTGTTCATAGCATTCCTGGTCCCATCCCAGCAAGTTCTGAACACAGGTATTTTTTGTACAGGTCAGCTCCATCTAGAAAGAAAAAGCACTTGTGCATTGCCCAGTATACCTAGATTAGCTCATCTGTGCACAGTATTCCATTAGAAGACCCCACTAAGCATCTGTTCAGTGAAATTTCAGTCTACACAAGACTATTATCCAATACCAACTAGACAAAGAACAAGGGAAGAAAAGGCATTTACTTCCCCTTCAGTTTCATTCTCTATCAGGCAGCAGCATCAGACTTTGTTTATTAGAGGTAACTTCTGTTTCTTCACTTGTCTGAGGTAGTACATGTCCCAGCCTCTTGCACTTGTTTTTGAGCAGTTAATTTAAGGCACCAAAGGGGGGATACAGAGAGCAGAGAAGGGAGAATGCTGTGGATACAGAAGGGATGGAAAGAACAAGGCAGTCATGCTCAACTACCACGTTCCTAGACTGATGCACAAACAAGACAGTGCTAAGTTGTTGTTTGACACGAAATGAAGAACTGTGATAACCAACTCCTAGGCTAGACCTACCCTCCTGGGAAAGGGTAAGTGGTTCTATGTGCCAGCTCCTGATATCCTTCTCCAGTAATGGGTAGGATGGTACACTTTATGTGGACGTACACACAAGGAACAAGATGATACTTTCCAAAGAGGTAAGTGGTTTCCATTATAATAATCATCTAAAATCAGACCGTAAGAGGACATTTTAAGAGCAATACAGAGTAAGTACAAACCAGAAGGAATTCCTCTTGCTCTTTCCTTAAAATGTATCCGTAGAGGAGGAACAATGCTGGGTTGCTGAGGACCCAAGCCCAAATTTTCACTTCTTAGCCGTGAAGGGTATTATGAACCAAATCTGTGGGCTCTGCAGGGTTGGGTAAAAAGCCCCCAGTCCAACAGGGCCACAACTCATCTCTAAAGTTTCAGCAGTACAACTGGTATTTTGCCCATCTAACCAAAAATCCACTACATAAAGACTAGATCAATTTGCTCTCAGAATATTTTAAATAGGCCTTCAAGTACAACATGCTGCCAAGCCATGAGTCTGGTAACTTTGCTCTGGTGTTCATTTGAACTAATATTTCTGCTCTGTAGGTCAGAGTTGCCTAGAGACACGCTCCTCAGCATCTCTGAAAAAAGTAGGAATTTAAGATGCAACAGCTAATCACGATGGCCTGCAGCCTGGTACCACTCAAGGCCTGGGAGCATTCTTGCTTATGCAGGTATCATACTTGGAATAGTGCTTCTTTGCATTTCAGCTGGACAGAAAAACACTGAAACAAGCTTCATAGAGGCACCACATGGTCGACACAAGCATTTTCCAAGCCTTCTCATGTAAGTCACGGGATTCTCACCTCGTTTCTGAGGTTAACAGCCAAGTTGCAAAGGATGGATTATTTTACTTTGTGGTTTGTTTTCCCATAAGTCATCACAGTTAAGCTAAACAGAACAAGAATGGGGGGCACAGAAACATTCTGGCAAACAGCATTTTCAGCAAGAGCTATAAGCTATCTCCAACCTCGGCTGCTAAAGTCTTTAGGGACTCAGCTACGATACAGCTTAGTTTCAGCATTCCTGTGCACCAGGGCAAAGGCAAGTGTCACAAGAAGGTGTGAAGTACCACATCACACTATATGTTCATACAGTCTGGCTGTGAGTCTGTCTTCTCATAGTCCGTAAGAGGCTGGCCTCTTTCCCTAGTCTGGAAAGGGAACTGTGCAACACCACTCTAAACCTAAATGTGGTTCAGGTTAGACTCTGAAAATGAGGAATGTGAGTGGCATCTCATAGACGATTTATAATAGTTTAGACAAGACTTTCAATATTAGTAATAAGTGATGCTACTGTGCTGCTTTGTGCATGAAAGGCCAAATGTCTTTGAAGGCCAGGCACCTGGAAGATGAAATGGGTTATTATTTGCAGCAGACATTAATTAGGCAAAATGTAAAGGTATAAGACATGCTTTTGATTTATTAACTGCCACGAACCTGACATGTACACCCCCACATCCTCTGAACAGGAAAGAAAGTGCAAGGAGTAACTGCAGGATTGCCATAGCTTCCTTAATGTGGTAAATGTCAAGAGGCATTTTAACACATCCACAGGATGAGCTATTCTTTTGAAATAAAAAGTTCCAGACACAAGGTTAACTCTCACATCTGTCTTCAGAGCACTTGAATCTTTTCAGAAAGCTGCATCTATCTTCCTAAGCAAGATGCCAGGCTGGCAACTGTCCAGCACGATTAGTTCAGTTAAGTTTAAGCTGTAGAAAGTAGTACAAAAGTGCTTATGACTTGATGGAAAGCAAGAGAGTTTAAGATTTCAGCAGACTTGGATGCTCCTTTAGAAGAGCCATAGGTTCTTTCTACAGTTCACAGTAGAAGGCAACAGGCACCAATTCCAGCCTATCTTTGGAGCTCAAAGGCCTCCACAAATGGCAGAAGCTACACGTCCTTAGAAACATTTAGAAAATAATGGAATTTATGAATCTCCTCTAGCTCTGTTAAGTTCCATGCCTGTATGCAAGGATTTTGTTTGAGTAGTATTTGTGGATTCTGCAGTTGTGTGCACAGAAACACCACAAACCATTTTAACATCTTCAAGAGCACCTTGTTAACAAACAAGCCTAACACACCCAGTGTTTTGTTTACAGCTTCATTTTCAGAAGCTGAGCTCTGACCTCCTAAATAGCAAAGCAGCAGCCAGGATTTCAGACCACGAGCAGGAAAACTTGAATCCTGCATTATGACTAGGAATCATTCCCAGTCCAAGAAACCAGATTTATATCTGATTACAGATGAAACAGTTTATTAAGCTTGTCCAAACTAAACTGCCTTCTCCTAGAGACATAGTTTTGTGTTAAAGCTCTGCAGACACACCATGCAGAGGTTTGTTTTTTTCTGTTCACTCTCTAGAAGTAGGTATACTTGCATCTGTTATCTAGGTACACAGTGTAACCAAACTGTTAATTTGGCTTTTGAGAGCAAACAGTAATATGCTCAGTTTTTTTAACATGAACAGATGCAAAGGATTGGGGAGAAACAGAAGAAATAGGAGGGAAAGTGATAAGAGGGCTGGAAAGCACTGTAGTATCCTGGTGAATATTTCATTTAAACAAGACAGAATATGCATACACTATGATGTGGGTTCCCTCATGCTCTCTGTTTCAGATGAGTTGCATTAGCTTTCCTGACGCAGACCAGTGAAGATTTCGTGAGAGCAAGTCAGACGGACAAGGTATCACTGCACAAGTAACGGAGGCATAAGAGGGGAGTATTCTTGTTTACACGTCATGCCCTGGAAGAGTTGGAGGAGCGTACTCTTGGAGAAGCTCTCAGAGTTAGTTTACATGGGTGCAATTTAAACTATATCCCTCTATCACATTTGCTGATACACAAGACATTTTCCAGCAGAAAGGCATTTGCTCTCAAAGGGATAACATAAATGAAGTGCTCATCTGCTGGAAGGAAAAAAAAAAACAACCCTAAACCAAAACCCACACAGCATGACTGCTTCAGTCCCTGCTTTGAGGAGAAAAACTGAGGAAAAGCAGTCACGCAGTATTTCCTCTCAGTAAGAAAACTATCTATAGAGACTGATGGACTTGAGATCTACAGACTAATCTAGCTAGAGAAACACCTTTTAGTTAATGGTCTAGGCTTATCACAGCCACAAAGGTATATAAAAGGTATTTAGCGCACATGGCTTCAAGCAAAGTATACCGATCCAGGAGCAGGCTAGTCAGCACACTGGAAGTCAGCATACAAATTGTGAAGAGGTCAAGATGATCACTGGCAATAAATAGCACTGATTAAAAATTTCCACCGATTTTCTGGGCAAAAATCCAAAACTCACAACTTCATCCTGCCAGTATTCAAGATTTTCACTCAATTTCCCTTATACTAGCATCTAAAAAGCTACAGCAAAGGCGACAGTTCCACACAGAAAATCATGGGTTTGAGTATCATCAGGGTAGCCTATCACTTGCCATTCCCAGATGCCAGTGCTTTCACCACAGAGTTAGCTGGACGCGCCTGCTGCTAAACCCATCTGCACTGGCCATGGGGAGGAGGTTTCCCTGCCCCTGAGCAACACCTGTCTGCAACACATTCCTTTTCAAGGAACACGCAGCATCATTCGAGCTGACTGGAAAAGTGAGGCAAACTATACAGGAAAACTAAGGCAGGGGAGCTTTTTCAGACTTAAATTCAGCGTGAAGTCAGAGCACAGATTGATAATCATGACGAAAGCATGTCCTTCGTTGCTGTAAGCCTCCTCTCACTAATAACACTACAGACCACTGCACTAGTAATACTATTGATCACTCCAAGACAGGAAGAGAGGTTGTCACTCTCACAGTAGGGTCTGCTCTCCATAATTTGAGGCATAATCTAGAAACAAGTTTACATTTTACATTTTCCACATTTTCCTGCAAACCAGAGTACTACACATTTTTGCCAAGTCTTTGCTCACACACTTGAGTAGGGGTTGTCTTCAACCAAAATACCTAAAACAACAAAGCAGAAACCCATCCTTAAGGGTTTACCTACCATCTTACCTACTGCTTATCGCTTCATAGAAGCAGCAGTGTAGAAGCTCTGAATGTGGCTGTAAGACAGTAATGCTCTCTAATGGGATTTATGCTTTGAGGACCACTCTGACCGGAGCTCTCGGCTAAACTCTTTCCTTGCCTGTTGTATAAACTTTAGATTATTGTCTTTATTTTCAGAACCATTTCAGCTAGTTCCACTAACCATATCACCTAAGTGCTTACTCTGATAGATAACTCTTGATTTCAGTGAAATATCTGGTGGAGAATCAACAGTTTTGGTATTGCAACGTCACTTACAGCTGAAGGCGACATCTCTTTCGACCCCTTGACCCACTCAATTTAGGAAGTAGAATTTGTCCCATAAATTCATCCGTCAAAAAACAAAATCACAGAAGGGGTAAGGTTGGAAGGGATCACATTGGGTCATCTGGCCCAACCTCCCTGCTCAAGCAGGGTTAACCTACAGCATGTTGCATAGGATTGCATCCAGACAGTTCTTGAATATCTCTAGTGAGGGGGACTCCACCACCTCTCTGAGCAATGCTCCATCTCTCATACAGTAAAGTTCTTCCTCATATTCACCTGGAACTTCTTGTGCATCTGTCTGCCCATTGATCTTTGTCCTATTGCTTGGCGCCACTGGGAGGAGCCTGGTCCATCCTCTTGACACCCTCCCTTCAGATACTCAGAGACATTGATGAGATCCTCTCTCTTGTCTCTTCTCAAGGCTGAAAAGCCCCAGC
>VZTA01019062.1:11230-29042 GCA_013398855.1 Mohoua ochrocephala | reverse complement strand
GAGCGAAAAGGCGAGCGGGAGAGTCCATTCCCGAGCCGTGTGGGGGGAGGCGGGCAGCGGCGCGAGTGGGTCCGGCCATCCATGGCTCTTGGAGAAACCCGTCCCGACCGCTGTCGCTGCGCTTAATTAATACTGTCATTGGGTTATTAATTTATTGCAACGTTGCTGCTCAGGGACCCACAAGTCCGGGGCGCAACAGTGGCCCGGTCTCCTGTGGAAGTCTGACTGTGACTTCTGATTCACGTTTCCTGCAGGATTCAGCGTTCCCGTCCCTCGGCTCCGCCTGGCTGAGCCAGAGCTCTTCGCCACTGCACTTTACAGCCTGGCACCTTGATGGAAACAGAAGTTGATGGTGGCCCGAGGTGACGTATGGCCGAGGAGCAGGCCTCCTTTTTGTTTTGCCACAGCTACAGCCAACTTTGTCTGGCCTTGTATCTGGGATTTAAATTGCCTCTCCTCGAACAATGAGTTCTACTTGATTTAGAGCCTAAACCGAGGTCTTCCAAGGCTTCAGCTTTTAAGGACTACACAGGTTTGATGTGATTCTTAAGTGTGGTCTGACATACTTTGTCAGGAAGAAGTTCAGTTGGGAAAATGAGTGTATGACTCTAAAAGTTACTTTTACTAGAATAGAAATTATGAGAAATTACTACTACTACTACTACTACTACTTCTAGAAATTACTAGAGTCTGAAAACAAGGATTGATCACAACCCTTGATATTTCAAGCCAAAAGTTTCATTCAGAACAATATAAACTGTATAAGACATTTTAAGCAGCACACATGCTATGTTCGTTTTGTGCTTTCTAACAGTTGCCGTATTTATGAAGTCTCTAACAGACTGAAATCCAAGCTCTTCTTTTAAAGGAGTATGTTTATCTTGTATTGTGCTTGTTTTGCAGATATTTGTGGGGGTTAAAAGATTTGAACTCCAGCTGAATAAAACAAGGGCTGAAAATTGAAGGATGGCAGCAAATCCTTCAGGACAAGGTAGGTTTTAATCTAAGTATTCAAGGGAAAAGACTATCTGCAAAATGTCAGTGAAGTCACCATAACTGTAAGTTTATTTTTATGGAAAGATGAAGAAAGGGGAGAGGGGTGGGGCTGAAAGCAGCAGAATGACAGCAATTCTTCTGGGACAAGGTACACGCACATTTAATGGTTGAAAAAGACCACTGATGGCTGGGAAGCTCTGAATTACTGAGCATAATGCCATGCTCAGGGTTAGGAAGTACCTACCATGCCTGTGGTACAGTGATGATTTCCTGAAGCTTATGTCAGACACTTACAACACTTGGCATTGAACATGGCTTGCAGCTCTTGCACTCAACATCAGAGAGCAGCCAGAAGTCAAATATGTTCCATGTTGTGATGGGAACAGCAAGACCCAGGCAGCAATATCTGTGACAGGCAGCAAGTGGCCAGGCCTAGGAGGAAAAGCCAATTAAAACCATAATGCTAACTGCGATGAAATGTTCCTTTGTACCAAGATGCATCTCAATTGCATCCTTAAAATAATAAAAGTCTTAGTAATGGTCCATCTATCCAGGCGATGCATGAGCTTTAGAGGGTGCTGAGGGTCTGGGAGTGTCACCCGGTAAATTTGAAGGAGGGTCTTAAATCGCCCTCTAGAGGTGTTTTCTGGAAACCTTAGGGTGTCTCTGAGGCTTTTCTTGTATGGAAGAGCTAAGGAAAACGTTTCTCAGGTATGGCTTTTCCCTTACTTGGTTATGAGAAATGAATTCTAGGTTCAGTTTCCCAGGAAGTGGAGACTTTTTGCAGATCTGTGTTTGTGTTTGTGTCCTTACCTCAAGTCCTGCAAAGCTGGGTGTTGCTGGATGGTACTCCAGGGGGTGTCATGTGACTCGTGTGGGTCCAAACCACAGATTTGACTTGCTATTTGACGAAAAGGAGGTAGTTTCTAGAATGCTTATTGAGATTTTGTGAGGTGTTGAGAGAAGAGTACCGCAGACTGCAGAGCTGTCTGTTTGCAGATTTTAACTCTGAGAAAGGTTTTGATGCATAATGGTGAATCTTGCTTTATTCTGTGAATACCAAATCAGCATCATTGCAAGGAACAGAACGTTGTCATAGAGAGTTAAAAGCTGCTTTTTCTTAAATATGTTGGTTTTTAGTGCCAGAGCACCTTTGCTTCCCTCTCGATTCCAGGCCTTATAATTTAATAGAGCCTTGGAATCTTTTATATTTGAGGTGTCCCTTACAGACTCGCCAAAGGAACCGTGTAATTATCGTATGAAAATTGTTTGCACTAAGCAGACAAGAAACAGTATCGAGTTTAGTTACCAAATAAGCCTATAAATAGTACAACTAGGAAAATTAGAAAGGAGCAGGTGAATATAAACAACGGTTCAGGGCTTCTATCTTGGCTAGATCCAGTCTAGTAGTGAAAATGATTGAGAAAAACACTGCATTTTTAGCTTGCCTCATGGCGTATGTATTAGTACTGTTCAAGCAATCCATTCTCTTCACTTGGGCAAAAGGAATAGAAGTTTACTGAAATGCTCACCGGAACGGTTATGAATGGTGGCCCTTACTCAAGCAGAGCTGTAAGGATGAATTAAACATTAGCCTTCTATACCAGTAAACTGTAATGGGAGTTTTTTTTGTACCAAATTACCGCTTTTCCTTTGATCGGTACCAGGTATTTTCTTAGGAGTTAATTTGAGTTTTCCGTTGATTACAGACTTGGACTATAACAGTTAAGATTTTGTGGACCAAACTTTGATTCATTGGCCTCTTAGAAAACCACTTGTGGTGGTGGGCTGCATATGAGTGCAGAAAAACCAAGCAGAATTGAATGAAAAGCCTTTTTTTGGTTTGTTAGTACCACGCAGAACTGATTGCATGAGATTGACTGTGGCATTTAAAAGCAATGGAAGATCATCTAGCATGCTGTGCATTGTCCACGAGATGAGCTCATAGACCAGAGTGGTACCCTTTGAGGGCTGGAAATCAGCTTCTGAATTACAGCTAATACTTCCAGGTGCTCAGAAATACACTGCTCCTACTGCAGTACTTCACAGTACTTGGGCAACATGCATTCATCAGGCTGCTCTTGTGTAATGCCTTTGCTTGTGTGCAGCAAGGCCAGCGCATGCCTTGCGTGTAACTGAATCAACCCTGCTGTGTGTGAGTCCTCTCAGAGGAAGCCCTCTGAGATGAGAGAAATGTAACTGCTCAGGACAGAATTCTCCTTTAGGTCCCCAGAGGTGGAAAAAATACAGATCCTGCTTCAGACAGGGCTGAACCTTTCAGAAAAGAAGAGTTCTGATATGTTGGAAGAGCAAGCTCTTGAAATAGGAACAGAATTCTAAGTGTCAGGCTGTAGCAATTCTACAGAGTCTCTTTATATCCTGGCAGTTGTTTATGCTTTTGGCCTAAGGGTATGTGAGTGTATTCACATAGAACAGTCTAAGCATCCAGATTTGGCTCTCTGTTCACTGAGTCTGAAAAGGAAGATTGTATTGTTCTGCATTGAGTTTTGTCATCATCTACACGCTTTGCTCTTCCCCATCTGAGTCTGATCTGTGTGTGAGCATAGTACTTGAGAACTTTGCATCCATAAAGCTGTCAGTTACTGACATTCAGCTATGCATGTAGCTGTTTTCTGGAGGCACAGACAAAATACTAACGTATTTTTCAGTAATTCAACTTAATTTACTGAATAACCAGTATGCCTTTTGTTTCATTGTCACACAAAGTATATGAAAGCCTATGCAGATGTAAATTGTTGCTGAGAGTGTTGGTGTGCAGCAGACTATTAGATGATGCTTTGAGATGCCAGTCATCATAAGCAGAAGAGGACATCAAAATAGAATTACTCCATTTTTTTCACAAGTGGTGCATGTTTAATAAGGTCTTTAGATTCTGCTTTTTAAGAGGGTGCTGCCTCACTTCATGAATGCTGCCATTTATAGCAACATGCACTTCAGTAAAGAAATTGCTTTAAATCTTTCTGAATTGAGCAGGCAGGACAATATGCAGTGCCTTTCAATGTTCAGAGCTTGGAGCTGACATACAGCTTTGAAAACATTTTTGCAGGTTAAAAGTGTATCTTGAACACAAAGTAGCGGAGGGCTCTTTTGTGCAAATGATAAATAGGGCATCTCAGAAAAAAACTTAAATGTGCTGTGAATTTGAAGCAACCAACAGATCAAGGAAAAGATAATCAATGGAAACAAAAAACTTTAAAAAAGATAAAGGTAATGCTGTTTCTTGCCTTGCAGAGCTAGTTAGAAGAACTAACTGACATAGGAAATGGGGAGATAGGGTGGTAGATAAGGTGTTAAGATTAGGTTAAAGAGAGAAGCTTGCTGCGAGCTCTGAAAGCTGCCAGTATCACTCAGCAAGCCTTCAGCTTTCTTTGGCTTTCTGCCTTTCATGTGCAGAAAATAGGTGCAAGTAATCTTTCCAGTCCTGCACAGATACAATGCTTGATGTCAGAGATGGAGGTGTCAGAAAGGTTTAAATTTTAAATGTTCTGAATCTGCTACATTAGAGAGTAATCTGAGGATCTAGGTGCTCAGTTTGACATCTGACACTGCCATTAATCTATTTAGATTGAACGGTCATTTTGTGTCAGGACTCATGTCAGCAAAGCAGAGAAAAATATTAATAAACTGCAGTATTCGAACAATTCAAACTCAAAATATTAGTGCAACTCAGCCCAGTCAAGGGAAGTCTAAATGTAAAGCTTTATTAGGAAGTTCTCGTGTTTGAAAATCTGCACTTGCTTTCAAAGGTGAGAATCTAGTCTGTACTGAGGACGGCTTTTGATTTTTGCGTGTCCACATTTTTAGTACTAGAAAACAGAACAGACAAATCTACAGATGAAAAGTTACTCTTATTTATAATTGAAGTGGAAAACTTCTGTAGGAGTTTCAAGCTGGTCTTTATGAAAGTGCTTTGGGTTCCTGGACAGGGAAGAATCTAAATGAAGAGTCTTGCTTATGTATTGCCAAATGTGGTTAATTACTTTCTAAGGATGCCAGAATTCCTCTGTAAAATGGATTTCTCATGTTCCACCCCCTCCATTGTTAACCTTTAAATGAACAGGCTTTGCTTTGCATGTTGAAGAAGTTTACCTGCAGGAACTTCACGTTGCTCAGCTGAGTGGTACTGACATGTACATGTTGAATGTGCTTCTCCACCTTCTTAAACAGGCTTTTTTCTCCTTGCTATTAACAAATTTTCTTATAACAAGTTACTTTTTCAGCACAGCAGATTGCTCATGGTCACTGTCTGAACTCTAGTGCAAAATACTACTTTGAAAAACAATCAACAAGCAAACAAAAAACACCCCAGAAGGCTCTTAGTAGAGGTATAAGAAAAGAAAAAACCACTTGGGTTTCTTCTGAATACCTCTAGAGTTTCTGCCATAAGATACTGTAACAAGACTAAAAATAGAAGACAGAATCTTCTACAGTTTCTGATCACAGTTTAAAAACAGCATTTAAAATGTCTCAAGCTTTTCTGAATCATACCATCTGCTTCATGATAAATTTAAGCATATTTAATCTTTATTTTTTTAGATCACAACAACTTATATTAAAAAGTGGTCTCCTTTTTCTTTCCCTAATCATCATATCTTCAGAATTCCAAGCATGCATTTAGATTTATGCAGTTCAGGATAAGCAAGCAGTAGCAGAAGGGTGCTGAGTAATATGTCAAGCATAAAGATTTTGGGATTAAAATTGTGTTGGATGAGCATACAGACATGGTTGTTTTAGATCAGACTCCCTTAGAGGTGCTTCTGTCATCCTATTCACACATTGTCTCCAGAATTTACAAGAATGTAAAGTCTGGGCTAGCTGCAGCTCAGAAATGTTAGATCCTAGCCTGTTGGCAAGATTTGTCAGCCTTTGTATGTCAGCTGTGTTTTAATGGTTCAGATTCATTGCAAGCACAAGGTCTTCAAAAAAAGAGAGTGTACAATACCCGAAGAGCAGAGAAACATCAAAGACCTGAATCAATACTCTTACAAAACAGAGTTTAAGTGGAGCTAATGCCACGTGGGAAGGAGAGATTAGTGGACGGAAAAATACCAGTTAATTAAATGTAATTGAAAATCTTATTAGCAAACATTGAAATTATTGTGGGTGATCTTACATAAAACCACAGTACAATATAATCAAAAGACTCTGGTCCTTTCAAGAACTCTTGAGACACTGAGGTTTGTGGGTGTGTATGTTAGGCATGGTAGAAGGAAAAGGTGAAGGTTTGATAGCAAGGCACTGGGGGTGCAATTTGTTATTTAGAGCTGAAGGTTTCTCTCTGGTAATTGTTTCCTTCATTGAGCCACGCAGATGAAAGGGATACTGGATTATGTAACTGAGCATCAACACAAGGTCTGTCAAAGAGGATGAACTTTGAGTGCAGCTACTGAAAATAAATCATTTTGCCTTGACATGCTAATACTCTCCTTAAGAGTTACTGTTTCTGGCCTTTCTAACAGCTTGTGGGCTACCACGTTTTAATGCTGCCACTAAGACAGTTCTCAGGGCAGGGGCACAGCACGCAGCAATTTCCAGTGGAAATCTTTGACTTTTTGCATCGAGAAAGTAAAGGAGAACTTGACTTTTACATCTCTTCTTTTTTATGATGGTGTCATAGCTTGTTATTTATAGAACAGCAGCAAATCAGAGATTCAAAAAGTGTGTATTTCTGACATGAGGAGTGTCCTTGGTGGCACAGAGGCGTGGAAGAGTCAGGTCTGGGGCTGCTGTCCTCAGCTGTGCTGTTCACGCATACTTGTGTGCGAACTTGTGCATCTGGTTTGTTTGAGGGCTGCAGTGAGATCCTTTATTGTATGAGTCCGGTGTAGGTACAGCAGTTTTGCCATGTTTGCATTTAGAAGGCAACTTTGAAAAATACACAGGTGGCAGCTATTTTGGGCATTTTTTAAGTTCTCTCAAGTCACCCTACTTCCTGACCCCTTCTCTAGTATTCGAGGTCTCTTTGGGAGAATGATGAAAGCGAATGGAGGCCATGGTCCTAAATTGTGTACAGACAGCTTAATAGTTTAATTTTGCTTCTCTATTCCAGCATTTGATCATACTTAGAGTAAGGGTGGTGTGTATAGGTAAGGACAATCAGTATATTTAAACTTTTCTGCACAGATTGAATGGAAGATGTTTGTATAAGCACACGTGCAAGCTTTGTGATTAGCTCATTCTTGCCTGTTACATATATAATGCTTGTGTTATAGTTTGAGGTCACTGACATGAGAAATTAGACCCCGTGAGTATATTACTTCATTGTTATTGCTGAGCTGAACATTCAATGACTACATTTTAAATCTAGAACCTGGTAAGTTTACTTTTCTTTTTGGAAGGCAGTTATTTGATAGTGTAGCTTGATTGTAGCTCCAGAGCCGGCTTGGGAAGGGATAGGATCTAACTTGAGTTAAAAGCCTCTATTTTAAAATGTGTTAATATGCATGATAGCTTATGGAAGCTATTGCATGCTGTAAAATAAGAAAAGGAAAAATTAAGCCTATTGATTAGTAGCCTTTTCAAATGAGTACAAAGCTTTGAAGATTAGTGTATTCATCTTAGAGTAATTTTGTACAGGGACTTATAATTCCTCAGGGTTAGATTTGGGCCACAGAAGTCAAATAAGTATCTCTAATATTTTTCTGTCATTCTCACCAGGTTTCCAGAATAAAAATAGGGTTGCAATCCTGGCAGAACTAGACAAGGAGAAGAGAAAGTTACTTATGCAAAACCAGTCTTCCACAAATCACCCTGGAGCCAGGTATTTTATGTTCTTAGACCTGTTTGGACATCACTGATTACATCAAGGGAAGAAACCCTTGATGAGCTGTTTTACAGCTCACCCCTAGTGAGCTGTAAACTTATATAAATATTTAACAGAAGCGTTTTCTGACCACCCTTAATAACAAGGCAGAGGGACATTGCTCTTTAGGAACGTATTAGTATTTAAAATTGTTTACATAGCATGAATTTTGGCTTACATAATTTCCATTTGAGAATGAGAGAAGCAGATATGCTTACTCAAGTGTATTAAAGTCTACCATGAAGAAAAATCAGGAAGCAGACCCTGAGAAAACATTTAATTATTAAGCTGAAATGCTCTGGGGAATGGAAGTAGCAGACCATTAGGTTCAGGATTCTGTGTGCTTAGAGAAGAGCAATTACAGCAGGAGTGAGTTATTCTTGAAATTCCCTATGTGCAAGACAAAGCCAGTTTATGTTACAGCAGATAATCCTGTAAAAGATGCTGTGTTGTAAGGCTGATTCTGCACCATAAGATGTAGTAATCTAGTCTGAGTTGAAGGGCTGTTGCTTGCATTTCTCCCGTACAAGACAAAAAGATCAGATTTTTGTCATAAATCAGTAACTAGAAAGTCATACAATAATTTTTGTGGAGAAATTGAGATCCTCAAACTTTGGGGTTAGCATGAAGTGAGTGCAGTGCCATATTCTAGACGCAGTGTAACCCGCAACACCTGTACCAGAGTCAAATACTCTGACTACAGTCTGAGTGCTGCCCATGTCTTTTTTTTTCAGAGATTCCATGGCACTTTTAATTCTGTCATAATGTCAAAAAACATGCAGAATACTTGAAATTTCCTGATGTTGACCTCTGAGTGAGATGAGAAGTTATTAGTAATAACGGCATGTGGTTATTATTTGAGCAAAATTGTTGGAAAGAAAATCAGAATAGCATACTGTTATGTACAACTCCTGGCAACAGTGTTTCTGTGCTTCATTGTTAAGTCTGACAGAGTTTCAGGGAGTGCTTGTTTACTGTCTTTTTTCTTTAAGGAAATATAACACTGTATTCTAGTGAGCAGAATGAGAATTTGCTAATTTTGAAGGTGGGCATGGGTGGAACCTACAAAGCAGCAGTCAAACTCTCTGCTTTGGCATGGTGGGCTGATGTGTGATTTTTGAGAAGCTGACAGTTTTTTGATGTTGTGCCAAAGGTCTTGGACCACAGAGTTGTCAGAATTGAGACAATAAAAATTGTGCAAACTTGGCCAAAAGAGTTTGATGTACCTGAAGCACAACAGTGGCATGGACATCGTTAGAGTGAATGAGTTAATTGATTTCTGGCCTTGGCATATGAAAATCCTGTGTCCAAGAATAGAAGACCTCTTTTGAAAAATGTCAGCTTATGGTGAAGCCTTAAGCTTATCTACAGAAATCATATTGAAAAGTTAGAGGGTACAGATTAAATGAAAATCAAATACCTTCAAAATAACTGAAAATACTGTGTTTTAAATAAACTGAGTAGTACTCTTCTCCAGCAGTGAAGCTTATCTTAATACTTGCCCTAAGCAAAAATTTTTCTGAATTGTTTTGGTTTTGTTATGCATTTAGGCATAGATTTGGCTGAAGATCTTTTCACGAGCATGGCTGCTTCTCAAAAACTGATTTACTGAATCAGTGGTTGACATTGAAGCTGCTGGTAAAATTCGGTTGATGAGTTTGCTTGGAATCCTCACCATTTGTACTTTTGTCTCTGTGATTGGTAAGAGTAGGGTTTTCAGCAGCAGTCTCCAGTGACAATTTCAGAGGTAGTTGAGAATTGTCTTGCAATACAATTCTGATGGCAACCCTCACCTGATTTCCATGTTACTTATATAGAGTTGGGGATGCTTTTTATGTCTTGTTTTTCAGTTAAGAAGGCAGACAAGTCTCAAGGTATGAAAGACAAGAAAAAACATTAATAAATTTTAATTTGAAACCTTATGCTGCACTGAGATAGATAAGCTAAATCAGATTTAGGTACTCCAAGCTATTATCAAGGGATCATTATTTCAGTTGTCATCGGTAGGAAGCTCCTTTATCATAGGTAAGAACTATTCTTATACTGAAGACTGCAGAGCTCTTGTTAGTGCTTCTGTTTATCACAGTTGTTTAGGACAGTCACTCGGTGACTGAGTGGTGGTGGAAGCACAAAAGCTGCTTTAGAAATTCCTTGCGTTGTGTAACACTGCACCCCAGTGGTTTCACTGACTTCAGTGGGACTCAACCCATGAGCAAAATCCACAGTAGGCTTCAGGTTTAGTTTGGCAGGAGTTGTTGATGATGCCTCAAATGGTACAGCTGTGGTCACTCTATCTGCCCTTTTTTCTCTTATCTTAACAAATAGTAATTCCAAACAGTAACTGACAATTGTCAAGCCACGAGTGAAATAAATGGAGAGCTGAGGAAGTCATGGTATCCGTGGCTAGAATTGCAAGGACACATGTTTTGTCTGTGGTCTGTGTCATACCATCATCTTCTTTCTTGCAGCATTGCACTTGCAAGATCACCTCTGAATAAGGATTTCCGTGATCATGCTGAGCAACAGCACATTGCAGCACAGCAGAAGGCTGCACTGCAGGTGAGCTGATACAGTCGGAGTTTAGCTTGGCTCTGTTTCAGATGTGCATCCCTTCAGAGAGCAGCCCTGCTCCTAGAGATATTGAAAACCCCCTTTTAGAGATTAGGTGTCTCACAATTCTGTATTTGTCATAAGTGAAGTCTCTTTCGTTATGATGAAACATATCCTTGGGTATGGAGAGCTCCACCCAGCCCCACAGCCATCTCTTTGTGTCTCTGTTGAACTCCCTCCAGTTTGTGTCTCAAACTGGACTCAGATCGCTCCCCCTGGCCTGCTGACCCTGCTGTTGCTGGTGCAGCCCACTGTGCCAGTTAGCCTTGATCACTCCAAGGGCTCCCACTGCAGGCTCAGGCTGAATTTGAGATCCAGCAGGGCTTTTCCCCAGTGCTGGAGGGAGGAAACGTGCAGAACATCTAACTTGCTGGAGTCTAGCCTTTGAACTGGGAAAGGGTATGTAGGATTTCACAAAGGTGTTCCAGAGCCATACAGCAGCTGCCTCCCCCCAAGCATATCTACATCACATGAGCAGAAAATCCTGGTGTCCCATGTTCAGTAGTGTGTCTGGTGGCACTCCATGTAGCAGCTGTCATAAACCAAGGCTTGCAAGCTGGTTATGGAAGGGAGTGGAAACAGGGGGTCTAGGCAAAGAAGAGCAGTCAGGAGTTGGTTTGCCCCCCCTCCATGGGGTTGGCTGAAAAGATCAGCAGAGAATGTCCAAGGTAGTTGTGTTGATAGGCCCTATTCTGATGTGGCCGATCTAAAATGCTGGGTTTGAATTTGACTATCAGAATTAAGGAGCAGACTAGGAGAAATAAGTAATTAATGCTGCAGAAGCCACAAAGTCTTAAATCATGTCAGTGCTGCAGGGAATTATGCTTTAACAAATGCTTTTCTCTTTCCAGCACGCACATGCACATTCCTCAGGATACTTCATAACTCAAGACTCTGCATTTGGAAATCTTATTCTTCCTGTCTTACCTCGACTCGAGGCAGAATGAGGAGTGTTGTTTGTCTCACAACTTCAAGATGTGATTTTTGTCCATAGCAGGAGCTGTCTGACCTTTTAATTTCTTTATGTATCTTAAAACCTACTTTTTTCTGGGTTTTCGCGGATGCCATTCAGGAGTGTGAGCTCTAGTGATGGGGAAGTAGTGTTGTTGAAAAATTTTATCCTGTATTTCTGTTCCTCTGTCAGGTCAAAGTCCAATGCAAGACTTTTCTTGGAGTTTGAAGTGCACAGGGTTTGCTCTTCCCTGTTTCAGTGCTTCCTTTAAATAAATGTCCAAACCGGTCACCAGGAGATGCACAAACACAAGCATTTGTATTTCTTTTTATTATGTACAGGTATGAGTTTTGTAATGAATAACAAAAATTGCTTCTATCCATCAAAACAGACACGAATTTATCAAATGCATCAGCCAGTCTTCCTCCCCCACCCCCTCCTATGCAGGAACATTTCTAGTGTACTGTTTGCCATTGTAGCATCATCTGGTCTCAAGTCCTTAGTTATTGTGTGCCTGCCTCTTACCTTGTTTTGTGAAATATGAAAATTAATTAAAGTGGGAAAAAAGCAAATGTTTCAGTCTTTTTACAGACAAAATAAAAAGTCATAAGTTCTCTGGACATTTCAGATGGAAAGTGTTGTCTGCAAAAACAATTCCATTTAAAAGGTCAAATTTTTCTAGTCGTGGCTTTTTCAAGACTCGGTGGGTTTTATTTTTGTTCACTTTTTTCCTTGGTGTTTTTATCTGTGGTAAACAATTCCAGCTTCCTGCTGAAAGAAAATCTGTTGATCTTAAGGTAAATTATTTTGGAACTGTGGTTGTGTTACCAGGATAAAGTAACATAGAGGGGAAAGTAGTCCTTACATAGACTTAATTAAATCTCCACAGCTTTGCTTGTACAATTATGCTACTACATTGATTGCTTTGCCTATGGAGGCAAGTTTTAAAAAACAGAAAAGGACAAGAAAACTTACGTGAGAACCATAAATCAGAATAAACTGGTGCCCATTCGAAGCAGCTCTGTCCTTTGCAGAAACTTAGCTGTCCCATGAAGTTTCCAGGGTTGTAGTTGGCTTCTCCTTAGGGACATCTAGGATATCCTGTTTCCTTATGCAGGGGATTGCCTGAACCCAGGAAGCACTACTGAACTATGTGTTCATATTTCACTATTAATATTTGCATTAATCACGAATGCAGAACAAGTACCAAGAGATGGGTGCAGGTATGAGGAAAATGCCACTGATTTCATAGGCCTCAGCTGAGCATAGACCTTCGCAGAAACTGGAGCATACGGAAACATTTTCGGGAAGGAGAATCTTCTGGAGCCAGCCTGATAGAGCTTAAAGATGTGCAATTTTAACAAGAACTATTCATACCGTACGCCTTTTTTGGGGGGAGATTCTGATGTGATGAGTCACGGGAGTGATGATGGTTTTTGTGGGCAGTGGAGAAAGAAGTCACTTGTGTTTTCAGTGGTTGGCTCTGTGTAGCTTTTCCTTTTTAACTACCAAGAGTGAATATGAAATTACCACATGAAATTGTCCTGACTATTCATTATTCTGCAGTGTGAGCTGCATGTCTTAGATGCTTTGAAGAAATCTGCAAACCTCAGTGCAGAAGAGGCAGCTATGGATCTGTCCAACCTAGAAACATACACAGGCAAAGAAGTTAAAGCAGATGCAGCAGAAAGTGTGGATTTTATATTTGAGTTGAATTTAACATTAAAGGAGCTCTGTGCTAAAAATTTGAACTATAGAATCTGTCAGTGTTGCTGTACGGACTTGCAAACGATCCAGGCAATGAAACAGTAATCATCTGTCTCCCTGGGAAAGTTACTGTTGCTCCACTGAAGGAGTTTACGCTGGTTGGCTGTGTTGTTTTCACCTTGGGCGTTGGAAGGTCTGCTTTTGGAAATTCAGGGCCTGGGCTGAAGAATGAAGGTATTCAAAAGAGGGGGGAGGAAATGAACACAGCTGTTGTGATATTTTTAAGTGATAATGTCTCAAATTATTCCTTGCAATTGTGAGGGTCTTGGTGATACATGTAGATAGGATTAACTGTCAAATGTACAAATTACATATAGGGAAAGCAGCTATCTTAGAAATGGCAGACTCGAGCAATTACTGTCAGATGCATCAGATTGTCTTGCCACTCTTTTCATTCCTGCTTTTAATCAGTATTGAACACATTAATCTATACCTATAGAGTAATTTCAACAAAATCCTTTCTCCTCTTGGAATCACATGTTCAAATTGAAAATCATTGCTAGTTAGAATAGATGTGAACCAGGAAGTGTCTGGGATGTCTTGCTCCTGGCAGTAACCACGAAATTGATCACATGAAAACTGAAGGCTTGTAGTACAGTGCTGACCTGTGTACCTCAACACACACGACTCAAGTCCTTTTACTTCATTTGCTGCAGCAGTAATTAGCCTTCCCACTTGCCACAGGTAGGTGTAGAGTCTGTGTCAAAGCTGAGTGGTGGCGTGAAGGCAGCTCACAGACTGGGCTAACACACAGTGAGGTCAGATTTCCTAAGTGATGGCAGAGTTGTAATCTCTCAAGAACAGATGAGGTCAAGGTGTCAATGGTGTACTGAAGCACTAAAAGAACTGAACCACACCTTCTTTCTTAGCTCTGTCTTCTTCCACTAGACAAGTTTCCTCTTCACATCTTTGTTTTCCCAAGTCACCCACTATTTCCCCACCACTGTAGGCTCTGGAAAATGCTCTGGTTTAACCCAAGAAGCTTGGCCTGTAAAACCATGTGTGGTTTCCTACTATACGTGCTTTTAGTCTCCATTTTTCTGTGGTATTTTCATTCTGCTGAGCTCCTAGAAGCACACTAGTATGGAACTGATCAATAGTACCTAATGTTGTATTGGACTTTATATCAGAACACAAAATACTCCATGAAACTCAGTATCGGAAAGAAGTTACACCCCCTACTGTTACTTGCCTAGATCTTCCTAATTGCTTTGATGTGCTCAGTCGCTTAAAATTGATAAATGCTGCTTCTGCCTTCATGTGCTTTCAGCACTGGACAAGCCAGCTGTAATTTTCTAGTACTGTGGACACAGCTGGGTAGCGCTGTTCATGACAAGGAGTCCAGTCTGAGGTACACACTTTGTATGGCTCTAGTCTTTCATTAAATCAGCTTTGTAACTTGAAGGCTAGAGGTCGCTTACCATCTTGCCGTGTAGCAGAGAAGTTAGTGCTCCAACCCAAGCCTTGTAGAAATGCATGAGGAGGCCAGGCTTTTCCCACCCTCCCTCTTTAGAGAAGAGGAAAGTATCAGTTATCAACCACTTTACAGGGAACATGAACTTGAACTGATGGAAGGAAATGCAGACAACGACGTCTTAAGAGTGCACAGCTTTTTATGGCTTCTCTTACAGAATCTGCAGTGTTGCAGGGGTAGAGCACAAGAGCTGAAGGAGGAAATGAGCCTAAAACAGTGTGGTATGCAGTCACGAGGAGGCAGTGACTATCTCAGTGCATCCTCTTAAAGATTATGGTATCTAATCCATTCCAAATCAGGAGAATGGCTGAGAAAGCAACGGGATGATTCCTGTTGGTTAAATTTATAGCAGTGACGATTCCTCCTGACAAATCAGCTCAAATAGCAAGTCTTCTTGAAGGACAGTCAGTCAGTCCTGCTGAAACTGAAGCTGATTCCCATGTTTTGGGGAACATACAGTAACCAAAAAGACGCATGAGTCCTAAGGGAAAAGTTAATAGAAGTCAGCTGGTCTGCTGGGCGGTCTGTGTTCACAGAGACCTCTGAAGGAGGAGGTGGAGAAAGAGAGAAAGGATTGTCTGACACCCAGCTGGAAAAGTCTACCCATGCAAAGCTCTGTGTGCCTGATTTATGTTTTGCTAGCACACAGGGAAAATTCTATAGCACCTGCTAGTAACACCCTTGTGTCTGGAAAGCCTGGTAATCAGTGTGTTCTGAAACACTTGTGGAGGCCGTAGGGAATTCTTGGGCTAAAATATGGAGCTCTCTGGAGTGAATGGTAACTTTGATGACTCGTCAATGAAGTAGTTTTCATATGCTGTTAGGTTAATAGCTTGCTCAGTGAGTTTCTGCATTTGTTGGAGGCACAGAGCTTGCCTCAGGCATTCTACAGCAAGGACACCACCATCCTGTTTCCTAGTTCTTGCTCTTCATAGAAGGAACCAAACTACATATGTTTCTGGGGAAATGATCTTTACATTCCTTCCTTGAATACAGGTTTTTTAGAGAGGAAGTTAAATGTACTAAATAGAGAAAGCTTGATTACTTCAGTGAGACATTATGAAAAATTACATTAGACTACTGGTGAGGAAATTACTTTCCTCAGCTATTCCAGCCAGGTTCATTCAGGCATTGAATTATGAAAGGTGGTGACATAGTTCTCAATCTGTTCTCATTAAGGCCTCTAATCTGCGTACTTTGGTGTCAGTGGATGCTTCTTTTTGCATAAAGATTTTGCAATTAGGGTCTGAAAGTTGTTCAAAATCTACCTGGAACATGCAAATCACAAGCTTACATGCCACCTTCACTGTGCACATACATTGCAGTGTACATTAGCATATGTGTATGACTGGTTGGTAGTGCATAAATTTCAGTAGGGAAAGGCATCTCATCGTAAAAAATATCTGTAGATTTACAGACATCTTTACATCTTCACAGGCTTTTTCAGTGTGTTACTTGAGTCCTCACATGATGCAAACTAAGTTCATGTTACCTTCATTTTTGCAGCTGGAGAAAAATGCCAGGGGGTTCCAATGCCTGCAGGTACGCAGAAAGCCAGTGGAATTGTCAGGATTAGCTCCCGGTTAGTCAGCTGGTGTGAGGCATCATCTGGAGACTATTGCTCTGCATCCCACACCAGCAGCTGGCTCATCACCCCCTACTAGAAGGCACAGAGCTCTTTGGTTTCTGGTTTGTCTTTGCTTTCATTGATAACTAGTGCTTTAGATTTGGTTTGGGGTTTTTTTCAGATGGTGAAGACAACAAACTAAGCCAGAGTTTGGGCCTTTTATGTTTACAATTTTGGGTAGGAGAGATGGAAACCAAAAGAGAGCAACATTATACTCGGTGTTCGGAAAGGGCTTGCTTTCTTTCTTGTGCTTTGTTCTTTGCAACAGTGACCAGATAAAGTTTTCCATTACGCTGGGGTTTAGCCATCACGGCATGCCCTAAGTAGAGGTATGTTAGCGCATCTGTCTGCCTGGATGACTCTAGACCTCCTCCATCTGGCAGTCAGTGGCCACTTGTGGAAGTGGGAATGGCCAGATGTGGGCCCAAGCCAAAGCTGCTGTCTCCATATTTCTCTGCCAGCAAGAGCTGTGCACAGCTGGCTGACAACTGGGATGGGTCAGAAGGAGTGAGTGTTTACAGCCTGTCAGGAAGAGGCACACCAAGACTCATATGTTCTCAAACTCTGCCCAGCAGAGGGCTCGTTTGTCCAGAGAAAGCAAAATGCTGTGTGCTGGCCTGTGTAGGACTGGCTGCAGTGCCAGCACCCCTGGTAGCACCTGTAAGGACCAGGAGGTTTATGTCCCATCCAAATGAAGGGTTGGTTTGAAGCTACTCCATTCTAAGCATAGCCTGCTTCCCTGGACTTTGAGGTTTGCAAAGGCTGACTTTTCCCTCTGAGCTGGGCCTGGGTATATGTCCCAGTCTCTCATTCACACACCGATTGGTTTTGTCAGATTCAGGCCTAATCACTTTCCATTTAATACCTTGAACTGGTCAGTTTGCTCAGTCAGCAAACAAGCCTGCTTATCCTGTTGGTTTGGATAGACCATCTTTTGTTGATAGGTTTGCTCATCACCTGGCACAGCAGCGTCCTGACATAATACAGGTTCCTAAGCACAGGAAGTCATTAATAGGCACAAATAACTGCTGGTCCAGCCTCTGTTACTGATCTTCCTTTCAGCTAAGCATTGCCAGAGCAATCACAAAAAAATTATTCCCATTTCTAGTAATATCCCCTGGGCTGCTTTGTACCTTATTCCAGTGCTGAACTCAGAGGCAGGGTTTCAGAGATGTCAGTATGATGTCCTGACCCCTGCAGTACGTCAGAAAGAAAGCGTGAGGCCAGCAGCACTCAGCACAGCTTTCTGGTGATGCAGACTTATGTTAAGGATAGCTGGTGATATTCAACCAAGAGAGGATAGTCTCGAGCCTAAGAAATTATTGCTTATCCAAAACCCCACCTTAGTGATACCCTCCATGTCTTAAGTCAGCAAATTGCTTCTCCCAGCATGGCTGAAGACAACTCAGTCCAGCAGCAGAGCCCTAAAACAGGAAACGTGGCGATTCTTGTTTCTGTGATTATTACTTTTTAGTCTTTCCACACTGATGTGGCCCGTGATTCTAGCTGGCCTGTTTATTATATACCCTTTTGGTCCTTTGTAAGTCTTGTAAGCATTTTCTT
>VZTA01019062.1:0-11200 GCA_013398855.1 Mohoua ochrocephala | reverse complement strand
GAGTTGCCATTTTTCCCTCCGCTACACACATTCATCTCTCGCAGTTACACTGTTGCTTCTCCAGCTCCACTTCTTCCTTCCCTCCCATCAGCGTTCCTTCCTTGCAATATCCCTTACCTGAGCTCCTTGGTTATGCCACAGCCAACGTGCTTTAATGAAGCTCTATTTCAGTACTAAACAAGATGTAATTAAGTTTTTTAACATATGCAAGCAAAACTAGGATCAGAAAGTTACTTTTAGGAACCCTCAGAGAATGTTCAGTTGAGAAAGGCCATGACTCTATTGGAGAGTTCAGCATCACCCTAAAGTACTCAGATTCATGGATGAGGAAGTTGGGGCGGGGGGGGGGGGGGGGGNNTGGGTTTTGCAGCACTTAAACAGTTCTATTATTATTGAAGAGTGACATCGATTGTGAAGAGTTTAGCAGGCTGAGTCAAACGAAATGCTGGCTGATTCCAGCTTGAGCACAAGCCTGATGACATGAGTGAGGGATGCTACCTTGACTTTGGTGAAGATTAGATAAGCAACAACAGCACTTGATAAAGCACACGTCACGCCATCTCAGCCCAGAGCTCTCTAAGGGGACAGGTTAAGGCAAGGGGATGCAAGGCTCCCCTGCTGTAACCCACAGAGACCACGTGCACCCCACGTGTGGTCAGTTTGCCACATCCTCAGGCTCTGACCCAGGGGGAGGGAATTGGTACAGTCCTCCCAGAAACTTATTTTCGCCACTGGATTGTAAGGGTCAGAAGAAGAGGGTAAAGCAGGTGAGTGGTGACTGGATGAAGGTTTCTTTTGTGGGCCATGGGGCTGCAAGATGAGATGCCAGTGGTGTCTTGGAACATAGGTTTGCACTGTGCATGTGAGAGCATCTCCATCCTTCTAGCTCTGGAGAGATCTTCGTCTCTGCTCCTCTGAGACAGCCTCACACTCCAGCTCTATGCTGGGAGTGCAAATGTCATCTTAAATACAAAATGATAATTAGAGCTGAGTGAGGCTTTAGTTCTTGCTTTCCAAGGGAGGTCTTGGGACTTCAAAATAATCTTACTCTGTGCTGGTGCTTCTCAGACCATCTGAGAAGACAACCAGAAAGCCCAGAGGTAAGAGCTTACCACACAGGAGCAGTCTGTGCACTGCTCTGTCCAGGCATGGAATGTGAACCTGACCTCCACAGCACAGGAAAGTGCCTGGATTCATGCTTGCAAAGGCAGCGCTCTCAATCTGACTGGAGCTCCTTCCCTTGGGATAAATTGTGAAAAAATAATTGGAACCCAAGCTGACTCACGGTTTCACACAGGCCAGATGAGAGCCTGACCCTCAAGGCAATGAGGCTGGTTTTGTCCAAGCCAGTGAATTCAGTGTCTATCTAAAGAGAGGATCAGTTCCACAGAGGGAGGTTGAGAAAGGTGTGTCAGGAAAATGCCTATTCTGTGCTAGTGAGTATTTTTGTGCATGGTCAGGACAAGCATAATGCCAAACTGGAGGAGGCTTCATCTCCTCTCAGTAGTTCACACCCAAATAGAATTCATACAGGACTTTTCCCTCACTCAGAGGATGTAAATCTCCACCAGACAGCAATCCACCGCCTCCTAGTTCTGCACTGTGTGTTCAGTATGCATTGTGCATTCCCCGTAAATATGCCATTATAGATTCGTGTAGATATGTCACTGTAGATTTCTTGCTTGCTTTTGATACAGCAATGAAATCCAATGCTGGGTCTCCTTCCCCCTCCCCGACTCTATCCATGTTTTTCTTTTCTGTCAGCTATTTCCTACAATATTGGTTTCAAGTGGCAGGAGATCTACCTGTGGGATTTCCTAATGCGTACAGTATAGTGAAAATTACAGGCTTCTATCTGACAGTCAAATTGATTTCAGAAATATCCCCATAAGTAATATTTACAGTGAGTAACAAAATACACCTTGCAGTCCTCTATAAATATGACAGCTTTTCAAAACCAAGACCATTTTCATGGAGAACAAAGCAAAACATTGAATCACAGCTAGGGTTCTTACTGGTTTGACATATAATGCATTATTTACCAGCAAGTGTTAGCTTTCCTGCATCTCATAATGTTGATAATTCATCTAATGGGTGGGAATTGTGGTTTTAATTCTTTTTCATTTAGGGACTGGATTTAGAATTGAAAATAATTCAAAACTCACATGAAGGAGGAATGACCTTTTGGTGACTTACAGATTCCAGTTGCAAGTGTATCTGTTGAAATACTTTCATCTCATTAGTAGTCAGATGGCGATCAACAATTATGCCATAGTGTTCTGCTTTATTCTGACATGGCAGGGGAGAGGTGTTACAGAGAGCTAGAAAAACCAATGGCTGTGTAGCGGGCATGGTAAACCTCACCAATCCTCTCACAGTGCTGCAACATGGCAGATAAAAACCCAGCCGTATTTTTCCATTAGAATAGAAGCTGATTGCACGTCATCACCTATCGCTCCCCAGCTCTGAGTTAAGTCTTCCAGGTCATCTTTCTTTGTGAATTAAAGGCTCATCACATCTCCAGCTGACATGATCTTTTCCTGTCAATAGAAAGTGGACCAAAACATTGCTGTAGGAGTTTAGGGCAATTATTTTTACGCCTGATCACTGATTTTTGAAAATGACATCATTTGGGTGCCAAACCGAGCATTTGACTTCTGACATAAGCCCCTTTTAGTATGTCTCTAAACCAGCCCCAAACTGCTGGTTTTTGATTTAAGTGCTCACCATTTATATGTGACTGACTGAAAATGCTGTCCTTTGGGGATCCTATTTTTTGTCTGCTATTAATTTGTTAATTAATTTCATCTGTTTGTTTATTATTCGGTAAAACCAATAGTAGTTTATAGCAGTGCCTACAGATCTAGTGTAAATAATCACGTAGTGAAAAATAACCATATGTACAATACACTGAACAAGTGTACAAAGCTGTGAACCATTAAAAAATATGATTCACAAGAAAGTAATTTCTGTACAGTGGCTCTGAAAGCATAGGCACTTAAGCTTCAGGAGCTCTTGGTCCCCAAAACTCAGTCTCCTTTCTCCTAGCTATTCTTACTAGGGAGGAAAATCCATCATATACATGTTACTGCCTCCAATGAGGAAAAAGCTCTCCACCAGCTCTTTCCTTGGAAGACCTGGTAGTGATGAAGGAGACCACTGCTCCCCTGCTCTTCAGAAGAGAGCAGTATTCATCTCCAAAATGGGACCACACCATGTTCCACCTTCCTCTGCCCTGTCCTGTCATTCCACTTTTTTCTCTTGTTTGAAAGCAGCTCAACTTGTTCACATCATGCTGAAGCGACTTCTCGGGATGCTGGATGCTGAGAGCAGGCAGAGGGCAGAGTTGCTCTGTCTTAGATGCTGAGACGGAACAGCTTCCTGGAAGCCTTGGTGAAGGAGACAAAAGTAAAATTTTCACAGTGCTCCAGCTTTCTTCACCAGCTTGGGGATGACAGCTCTGAGGGAGCAGATCCCCACCCTTGGCTCCTCGTACCAGACATTCCCCATGCTACTGACCTGCTCCCGAGCCACCAGGTAGAGGGGTGACTTGGCCTGCCTTTGTGTCAGGGCCCCTGTATGCACAGGTACTTTTAGAGAAGGCACTACGGGCAGAGCTTGTGCTCATGGGAGACCTGGCCATAACACAGTCTGTGTTCTGCCCATTTCCTTGCTTCCTGCTACCCATTCTGGCAAAAAATGACCTGTTCTGGGAGTCTCTGAGCAATTCAATGTCATCAAACACTATGCCTGCCTGCTCCTGCAAGGTTTGCATGTTCAGGTACTGGCTGCTGTATTTCACCTCCGTGGAGAGCAGGGCGATGGGGCTGTCACCTCAGGCATCCTGTCCTCCATGCCTCTTCCTCATCAACAAGGAAGAAGTAGACATTGTTGTGAGAGCAGTCACCAGACATGCCAGCCTTGCTCAAGACCTTAGGTTTATCCTTCAGCTTCCTGGTGGAAGAGCTGAAGGTGCTGCTGGTGGTGGAGAAAGCAGCCACCAGCATTCTTGAGGGTCTGGTCCAAGCCTTGTTGGATAGTGCAGAAGGATGTGGCCACAAAGTCAGATCCGTCTGTTTTCTTCATGGTGATGTTGAAGTCCTCCAGGGGTTCACTCAGCTTTGCTGCTGGGATCTGGAACAAGAGGGAGGAGAAAGATGTGTCAAGGTATTTTCAGAAAGGAAATGCATCACAGGCAGGAAAACACATTTAGGGGCTTCTCTATGCTCTCTGAAGAACCCTGCAACAGCTTCCATGCTCCCCCAGAAATTTGTTTCTTGGCAGCCTTAGAGTGTTGGGAAGAGGCTGCAGTGAAACGCTGTGGTGTAAGGGGTGTTCAAACAAATCAGATGCATTTTGCTTGCTGGTGCCACTTTCACACCAGCTGTAGAAGTCCGGATTCAGAAGAAAGGAGCCAAATTCCTGGCTTTTTTTTGAAGTGAATGAAGGTTCCAGTCACACTAAAGTGTGACTGTGTGCAAATGTGTGTGACCTACCACTTGGGTGTAATGTTCTGTACTTTCACAGCACTGTGGTACATACAGAAATGGACACTTTTCAGGTAAAGGAGGAGGAGAAGTAGGTGAAGGAGGAATAAGAGAAAAAGGAGAAGCAGTAGCAACTTCTTCTTTTAGCCATGAGATGTCAGTATTGCCATCAGACTGCCAGTCGGGCTGCTTTTGCCTGCCAATGTCTTAGATCAACCTAACAGAGAAATTTAGTTACAAAAACGTAAAGCAGGGTTTTTGTACTTTGGACCTTAGCCAAAGTCCCTGTTTTCGGGGTGAGGTGAACACTGATGTTTCTGGGAGTTCAGTTTTGGAAAAAAGTTCTCAAATGCTCCAGATTACCCTGGCTAGCTCTAGAAGCAGAAACCATGCCTTAGGGTAGCAGCAGGAAACTTTGTCACATAGAGCATGAGACTAAGGTTGTGCACGAGCATTATGTACAAAGAAATCTTTAGCATCACTCTGGGTTTCAAAGCTACTGGCTCAACCACGAAGGGAATAGGGTGTGAATTAGAAAAGGTTACCGTTTTATTGAGAGAAACTTGGAAAGTCCCCGAGACCACAAGGACATAAAGAAGGCTGAAAATCCATCTCTTTTAAACTTTATGATAACTTCATTTCACCAGAGGAGCTGGCTCCCAGCGCTGAAAAAAACCAGTATTTTTCTAAGTTTCCTGACCCTAGTGATGTCCATGTAATCGCTGAGTCCTTTGGTCATGCACCAGTATCTCCACACACTGAGAGCACGGGGGTAGCCTTGATGGTGTTGGGGCTCACAGCACTGATACACAAGTACTTGAAGTCATCGTCAAAATTAAATTGTTGAGCTTAGTTGAATATGCTAGAAAACAAATAAAGAAAGGGGATAAAAACAGCTTGTCCTAGTGGCATGCTGCCACCATTGCTGACTAGTAGCAACTTTCGTGTTTTCCACAAAATGTGCAGAATATATGAAAGATGATCTTCCCTGATGATTTCTCGTGAGTTTATGTGCTGAAAACTCAGCGGCACCAACATGAAGTTACCTTAGTGCTGCTGCAAAGCTAAAGGTGTACTGTCACACAGAGCCAGTAATAGAGAGGGAATAAATAACACAGAGTCTTTTGCCTTGCTGTAGAAACCATGGGAGGATGGCAAAGGCAAAGGTTTTTCCTTTTTTAATCGACCCTGGCACCGGGGAAAATCTCTGTCAATTCCTGTACTGGCTGACACTGCTGCCAGTGCATCTCTCCACCACAAGTGCCTGTGCAAGCCGGACAGGCAATGCTAGTCAGGTAGGATTTTCCACCCATACACACTTTCTTCTCCCTATTGGACACAGCAAAACAAGACCCTGTTGCTTCAGTGGACCAAAGGCAGGTGCATCGTGATGAATGCCATGAGTTAAATGAAGACAGAGAGTGCGCATTTCACAAATGGAGAGCTTCAGCCCTACAGGCAAGAAGGAAAAGCAGAGGATTGATGGAGAACTTTTTTATAGATGTTCAGACACTTAATATCCTTTATGAAAGAGTAATGCATTTTTATGATATCACTATAATTTTATTCTATCTACTATACTTTGTCTACTTTTTATAGAGCTGAAACTAATGGGATTTTGCAGCCCAATGAATTTAGCAGTGAGAGGTTGCTCTGAACATTCATGCATCGCGATCCCCACAGTGACTATCTCAGTGTGGCAGAAAAAGGGAAGAGGTGGTACACTCAAGGTCAGCAGGAGAGAGATGCTGGATTTCTCCTTCTAACCTTCGATTTTTTGGCCACTGCTGCCTGTCATCGCAGCCCCAGAGGTGCAATGCTGCACACTCGGAAGATGTGATTTTCGAAAGAAGTCTGTATTGTTGCAGATTTTGCTGTTAATATAGTACATAAAAGGTAAAGGAATTGCATAAAGCCAGCTGAAGGACCCACTGCAAGAAAATCGAGCTGGGAAGCGGAACAGATGAGCCCTGCACAGGCTAACAATGCAAGCACATTGTCTAATCCTCTGAGCTCTGGACTCCTCTGTAGCAGGAGTCCTCAGTCTGTGGCATGCATCTCCCTGACAGCCCAGGGTCTCCTCCTGAAGACTCCATTGCTGGGAAAAAACGACACAGAGGGCACATATGATAAATACACATTGCTGTGCAGGCCTGTCAAGGGGCAGAAGTCTCATGAACTGAAGGGACCCCCCTCTTCTTCTGCACACTGCAACTAGTCAGTGGACAAAACCAGGACTTCCTTCCATCTGAAAGGTAGGCTGCAAGTATTTTTTCTAAACTAAGCTGTGTTTCAAACCTTTGCTCATTGTTAAATGTTCCTCCTCTGTCTGTGTGCAGCCTGGCAGCCACTTGATGAGCTGTGCGTGGTGAGTTTTTAGGTGGACAGCTCTGCTAAGAAAGGCCGGAATGCTCACAGACGCGATGAGCTGGTCTCTCACCAGCAGTCTCCTTGACAAAGCTTTGCCCTCTTGTGCCCTTGGGTCTTCCTACAGCTCTCTTGTAGCGACTGTTCAGGCGCTGCTTGCCCCCTACATGTTCTCCAGAGAGCTTTGTACCTCTCAGGATGTTTCTCTGCCCAGTCTATGGATCACATTCAGTCCATTCAGCCCCACATTCCCCCACAAGCTCCCTGCCATCTCATGAGCTGTGACTGGCTCACAGTAGCTCATCCAAAGACTACTTCTGTGAGCACCCAGAGCATTTTGGGAAACAGCCTGCTAAAATCAAGATCCTAATCATACAACACCAGTTGTCCTGAAAGATATAACAGCTCCAGCCTCACTGATATTCTCACACTGCAATTAATCCCACTTAATTAACTTCTGACAGGCCTTAGTGTGAAAATTATGGTGGTTGTTTCTTGAATCACAGTATAACTCAGGCAATTTATTGAACTGCAACAGGAGACAGAGACTTAGATTGCTTCTGGCTTCCCAAGGCAGGGTTGATCAAGTGCTAGGAAATTAAGTCCTAGTTCCCACTTTCTCCATGTTCCAGATTTTCAAAACTGGTGTGTCTGGTTTGAGCTGAGCTCTGATACTTGATAGTGCCCACAGTAACAGCTTCTTATTAGTTCTATTCCGTCCTGAGCAGGAACAGTGAGTCAAGTGCTTCAACAGAGCAGGGCACACGGGTGGCCATTCGGGAAAGCTTCATACCCCGTGCACGGTGATGCACATTAACGTCTGCATAGGTTTTCCCTTTCCCTCCCACTATTCACCTGGCCCTCATAAACAACAAAAAACGGCAAGAATTGCTCTAGGGCTTGGATGTGCAGTGAGATCAGAGAGTGATGGCTGCTGCGAGCAGCCTGCAGCTCTAATGCTTGCAGAAAAGGAGTCTTAGCATAACAAAATAAAACTGAAATAAAGTTACGGTTTTGTGATGGCAAGCATGTATCAGCTACCATCTGTAAGGGTGTTGTATCATCAGAAGGCTGGAATAAGAATTATCCTGCTTTCAACTCTTCCAGGAAATATAGCATCCTTGCTTCTGGGGTTTTGGGGGGTTTTTGTTTATTGGTTTGTTGGGGTTTTTATTAATTGGCCTAAACTGCTTTTTATCTGGTCCAGAGGAAAACAGTTTATCCCTTTCATTCTTGGACAATGTGGAAGATTCCTGGAAAGACTGGGATCTTGGTTCAATACCACACCAGTTCATGGGCTCTGTTTAAAGATAAGGGTATTCCCATCCTGCCTTCCTTGCTGACTTCAGTGGCTGCATACCAAACCACAAAGCTCTTTGCCCAGCATTGCCTGTCAGCAGCTGGATGATGCTCCAAGCGTTTGAAATTATGTCTGAACACCTCGTGGAGTTCTTGGAGTACTGTTGGGGCATGACCAGGACATACTAACAAAACTACGCCCTTACTGAGTGTACGCAGGAGTTCTCACTGGGACCTGCCAGATGGAATTTGGAAAAGTCCTATATCCAGAAGAGCCATGCAATCAGTGGTGCTCTGTGTTACAATCACATCAGCACTAGATGGTTCTAGACCAAATCCCACAAGACTGAATTTTTATGTGTGTAACTCACAGTCTGCCTGTGCAAACTCAGTGCTGCTGTAGGCACATGAGTAACTGATAAGGGAGGAGATCTTGCACCTAAATCTGAGTCCTGCTCCCTCACCCCTAAAATGCCTTTTGTCTCCCTCTTCCTGGATCTTCCTGGAAGGTTTACTTTCTAGCCACACTTCAGGGGATGTGGGCTAGCCATGAGAACACACAGCTTCATTACCTTCAGTAAGGAAGGCTCCTTTGGAAAAGTTATCTCTGTTTTTGGTTCAGCTGATGCCATACTCATGGCAGAAACCCTGCAAAATCACACAACACTGCCATCTGTGCAGGCACAAGCCCTCTTGCCAAACTTCTGTCACTGAGATGATACAGGAAGCAAACAGTTACATTTGCTTGCCGAAACACGCACACACCCTACATCTATGTGGGCAACTGTATAATCATCTGATGGCTTGTGGGTGCTCCGTGCCAGACCATTTAAGTTGAAATGCACATGGTAAATGTCTGGACACCTAAAGCTCTGCTCCATGCTGGTGCTGGGAGTTGCACCGTGCAGGTGTTTGGTGAGGGAAGAAGAGGAGCTGATAAGGTGCCAGATGAGCTAATAAGGTGTCATCAAAACTGGTTAGATCTCAGCTCTGATGTCTCTTTCCACCTCTGCATGTTTCCCCTGGAGCAAAGACAGTTCCTCACACAGAGCCTGTTGCCGCTCATAATGCAAATTAGCAGTCGCCTTCTCAGTGGCGCTGCATCAGAAAAGCCAGCATCTGTATTCATTCTCCCTCTGTGGAGGCAAACATACTAATCTCTCCCCACAACCACTCTAAATAAAGAGGATGACGATATCTGCAGTATCTGGAAGTTCCTAAAACCCCCAGATTCTACTCATCTTTAACTGTCTTTTACTCGTTTTTGGGCTAGCACGTGCAGCAAAGACGCTGACACATGCCACAGGCTCCTAGCAGATCCCACTGTTGTCCAGAAAGAACAAGGATTTTAGGAGCTGTTTAGAGGCCACCCAGCTCTCACTGTGTGAGCCAGGACACACTTACTGTTGGCTTGCAAGCACCAGGGGCCTGATGCAGCACCAATGTGGCCTGACCAATTTCTGGTCTGCTGAATAGTTTCATAACCACTTTTTACAACTGTGCAAACAGATCTGTCTCCAGAGGGGCTCCAGACCCATGGGACTGAAGAACACAGATGTTGCGGAGAGGTGACCCCCACAGCAGATGGCATTGCAGAGGAGGATGCAGCTTATCTCTCTGTTTTTGTAGGGTGGGCAATGTTTGTCGGCTCAATGATTTTCTCGTGCAACCCTTTGCACACGAGAACCCTGAGCCTCCAGGGGCATTTCTGAGTGTCCCTCACCAAGGTCCAGACACACAGAAATCTCCTTCCAACTGCAGATAAGTGGCATCATCTTGTATGACAGAGTTATTGGTTCCATGGCTAGCAGCAGGCTATCTCCTCAGCACTCAATGCCTCTGCCTGCCTTTCTCTAGGTACATATTTGAAGCATGTTTTTTCTCCAGTCCTGTTTCATTTACTATTTTGCATGGTGTGGTGGTTTAAAAATAGCTGGGAATTAAACTCCAAATAAGCTGTTTCAGTTCCCCCCACTCTTCTTCCAGTGAGAGAGGGATAAAGGCAGATATGGATTGAGATAACAATTTACCGAAAACAAACAGCGATGAAATAAGAAACAGACAATAACAGCACAATTCTAATAACAAAAGGATGCCAAAAAGAAGGTGCTTTTCACACAAAAGGTGTTCACCGCCTCGAATCAGCCTGTGTGGCTGCCGAGACAAAGTCAAGATGGCAGATGCTCTCCCCAAATGGCATTCTCTGTCCCCGAGCACAAGACAGTGAAAAACAATGATGGACAAATCTCCCAAAAGCTGGAATAGTCTGTGTTGTGTCCCCTGCTTTCGACCGCTGGGCTCGGCTGTGCTCAGCAGCAGCAGCTCGGCTCGGCTCGGCTCCTCTCCGCTGGGCTTGGCTCGGCTGTGCTCCGGCTCAGGCTCGCCTCCGTGCCCCATGGCTCTTCCTGCACCACTGCCATGGTGCTCTGCTGGGCTCAGCTGTGCTTGCCGCTTGGGGCTGCATTCTTCCTGAGGGACAGGAAGGGACTGGCAGTGGCAGGAGAGGGACAAAGTCTGCGGTGCTGGTCCAGGAAACTTCCCTGAGGAAGAAATGGAACAAAACAGTGCTGCTTCCGCAGCGTGTTCACTTTTTTTCCTGCTGAAGCCGCAGCCCAGCGATGATGTGGGTGGTATAGAACAGCAGCCCAGCCATGCCCACACGGCCACGGGCTCCACCCCTTCTCAGCCCCCACAAGCAAAACTAGGAGATATGGGGACAAGAGTAACTAAAGGTTATTGCAGTACATTAGGAGCGTTGAGGCGAATAATCATAGAGTCATAGAAATGTTTGGGTTGGAGAGATCATCTAGTTCCAACTCTCTGCCATGGACAGGGGTACACTTCCCTGGACCAGGTTGCTCAAAGCCCCATCCAGTCTGGCCTGGGACACTTCCAGAGATGGGGCATCCACAGCTTCTATGTGTAACCTGTGCCAGTGTCTCACCACCCTCACAGTAAAGGATTTCTTCCTAATATCTAAACTAAACCCACACTGTTTTGGTTTAAAGACATTCCCTCTTATCCTATCACCCTATGCCCTTGTAAAA
>VZTA01019061.1:212506-237997 GCA_013398855.1 Mohoua ochrocephala | reverse complement strand
GCGCCGGGCCTGCTCCAGCCGCGCTGACGGCCTTGCGCCTGCGCAGTCGAGGAGGCGCTGCCGGGAAGTCGCGCGGGAAGGGGTGCGCGCAGGCAGCGGGCGGAGCTCTTCCCGCCCTTCTTAGGGACACGTTAATTAAATACGTTCTGTCTTTACGTGGTGCCGTTAAGTCATTCTCCTTGCTGATGCTTTTTTAAGTAATGGAAAGTTGACACTGAGTAATTGTGAGAGGGCTTACCTGAGGCTTTGGCACAGCTGCAAAGTGGGACTTGCCCAAACACCCCGAATTCGTGCCGAGCATAAGTACTGCATCCAGAAGTCAAAATTGTGATGTATGGCGTTTAGTCCTCCTATAGTCCTAATGCAGTGATTTGTAAATCACCCCTTGGTTTGTAAGCTTAGTAGCGTTTTTAAATATGAATTATAATTTATTGTGTGTAATAGAATCATGTTTTCGGTGTCTCTCTAGGAGGAAGGAATGCGAGTTTTGTGTTATGGCTGCTCCAGGAAAAGTGGCAGTTTTCCGTCTGCCCCCCCTGCCCACTGTTGGAGAGATTATTAAACTCTTTCGGCTTCAAGCACTGAAACAACTTTCCCAGAACTTTCTACTGGATTTGCGATTGACAGGTTAAATATTTTATTCTAATATTTTTAGCTAATACAGAGCACGTATCCCACTTTTGTTAGAATGCAGAGTACAGCTAAGGGGATGATGTTCGCATAATAGCGTTTGTCAGACTAATGGCAGCTCGATGGTAAACCTTTATAATAGGGACCTCTTTTAAAAGTAGTTTTAGGTTAGACAAATTGCTTTTACTTACTCCTCACATGTAGATTTCTTTATAAATTGAAGTACAATTTTTTGGATAGAAGCTATATTCCGATATAAAATATGAGTTATTGGCCGAAATGCAAAAATCTAAACCAAAGTAGTACTTTTACTACTTTTACTTTGGATACTATTTTGGTTTATAAATTTGGCTTAAAAATTCTTTTCTTCAGATTATTCTGTATCATATAAAGTATTTAACACATTGTGCAGTTTAGAGTGTGTGCCGTAGTTATGAGAGTCATTTGTCTCAGTTTATCAGAAGTGTTGTAGCTTTTTTGAACCACTTGCATTGTTCTGGACAATTCAGTTCTTTCCAGCTTCGTGTCAGCTGTGGGTGGCAAAGCTGGCACTGTTCTGTCAGTCAGGGGTGGGTGTCCTCACTGGCATAGTGCTGGCTGGCTTTTGCATTAACAAATGCAGTACAGCTTCATGTAGCTAATGATTTGATTATGTTTGAAGATTTAGGCTGATAAAGATTCAGAACGTGAAACTCAGTTCCACTTCCTGAACAACCAGACTCTTACCCTGGAATTAAAATGTCTGCGTGCCTTTAGTAAAACTTTACAAGTAGACAGGTCCTCTGCTATCTTTTATTTTTATTGCATACATAAGAGATCATGGAGTGGGCATAATTTCTATCAGTATCTTCTCTCCATGCTTCTTAAGGATCCCTTTGTTTCATTAGCTACATTTTTTAGTCCTTACTCTGTCTTCTTTTGTGTGTATAATACTTTCTAATGTTGTATCTTTTCACTTGTATATGGGTGTTCCTTCCTCACCTTTTAACTGCCCTGTTTTCTATAGCTGCCAGTTGCCTGTGTTCCAGCTCTTCATTTAGTGCAGTTTCTCCCTCATAAAATTGCTCTGTACATAATATAACCTTGATAGAGCTTCATTGTATCATTCTTACTTCTTAAATTGCCTTCAAATAGAGGTGCTGGAGTGAAATACTTTTATAAGGACAAGTAGTGAGACTTTGGGATGTTGAACACAAGTGCTTGCTTGCAGCACAATAGTACTGCCAGCGTACCGATGAGAAGTGATATTCTCTTTTTATTTGATACTGTAATGAGCACAATAAATACTAGAGACATAAAACTGAAAAGAGCTTCTTTTCAAATGGCTGAGTATATGTTGTAGTATGAAACAAATCTGAATTCTGTGCAGTCTAGCGAGCATGTGGTGATTTAACTGGGATGTGTCACTGTTTATGTCTGTTCTGAGATAAGCATGCTTGTGCTTGTGTAACAGTAAACAATGAGGTTATCTTAGTGAGCTGCATCTCCTGGAAAATAAAGGCTTAGTATGTTCTTTGTGTCTTGCAGACAAGATAGTAAAACAGGCTGGCGAGCTGAAAAATGCCCATGTTTGTGAAGTGGGCCCCGGGCCAGGAGGAATTACCAGATCCATTCTCAGTGCTGGTGTTGAACAACTCCTTTTAATTGAAAAAGATGCTCGATTTATTCCAGGATTGCAGGTACAAACTGGTGAACAATTTGTATACGTGTAACCACAGCACTGAATAAGGACATTTTGAGAACTTAGAGAGAGTCCAAGTGTCTTGTTGGGATCTCAGCACTGAAAATAAGTTTGGTTCTGTAGCAGAGACCAGAGCTATAATTTACTTGAAGATACACAGTATCACAATTCATTGTTCCTACTTTCTCATAGGCCCTTTAGGACCTGATCCTGCAACTGAATTATTTCCAAGGCTTGTCAGGGTTTGTTTTTAAGGCTGAGACATTTCAAGTGCATTTCACCATGATGGTGAAATCATAACTTGAAGGCTGAATGTAATGTCCTTATGTATGGTCTTATCTTTCATTTTAATCCTAATAATTATGCTTTATAAAATTGGGAAGGTGTATCTCCAGTTAAGAGAGTTCAATGTGGGTTAGCATCCAGATAGAGAAGAATAAAGCAAGCATCTATTTTCAAAAAAACACTCTTAAGCTTTTCTTCCTTTCTTTTAAAGTTGGTATAAGTTCACCAGTCATTGTGGCATTTTCAAATGCTATCTCCTTCTGTTGCTGGATGTTTATGGAATTTGGCTGTATAAATCCAGCAAGAAAAACAGAGTCCAAAAATCTTAATATTTGACTGTTTTCTTATGTCTCTACCATCTCAGATTAGAGCAATTCAAAGGGCTTTCCTTAAATTGCACTGTGTCTTTTTCAGTAAATCAGCAGCAAAAATAAATAGGTAGTTCCCTTAAGAACTGGAATAATCTCTTTATATGATAAAAAATATGTAAGGTATGAATGAACCTGCTCATATGCTTAAACTTGAATGTGCACGTAATTATGTCTTTGTAGGCTTAGCCATTAATAGCGTATAATATGCCATCTTCATCATATGAAATGTGAAACCTTCGTGTTTCATTTGAATGGGGGAAATCAGCATTTTTGGTTTAGATTTTAAGAACTGGTTTGAGACTGGACAAAATTTGAGATGAAATTACACTTGTTTTAGTTAAGAGAGCTTTTTAAGTACTTGGATGTTTTTTCTGATCTTCCAAAATGTATCTACTGCAACAGATTTATCTGAATAAAAGTATGTGTCTCAGCATCTAAAATGAGCTTTTGGTATGTAATTATCTTTACTGTTCAAGTGACATAATGCTAGTCATTATTTTTAATTGCCAATCTCCTCACAGTAGAAGTGAATGTCTGAATGAGGTGGGTGAACATAGAGGTGGTGTAACTCAGTAACAGTGGATGTGAATGAGCAAGAAATGCGTTGCATCCGTTAGTATTAAATTTGGTGTTGCTTTTTTGCCATACAAATAAGAAGATACATAACAGTGTATCTTTCTTTTCTGATACTGCGGGTTGTAATAATTTTTCTGGTTTCCCAAACAAACTATCAAAACTCATGCTCATAAAAGGGTTGAGATTTGAGTAAGGGAGAATGTCAGAGACTAAATTAACAATTGGGGACTATTACTTAAAAATGTCTCTTAGATACTTTTAAAATCGCTGATGTAAAGCGTACAGCATTTTTCATTAACTGTTTTTCAAGCTGTGGTCTCTCACAAAACTGAAGTGGTGCAAAACTGGAATACAGTGAAGAACATATGTGTACAGAGTTAAAGTTTACACAAGCTGAGAGTCTGCCAGTTCTGGTTCAGTCTTGAAGAATCACAACCTCCCTATGCCATATGCCCTAATAGTTTTTAGGCTGGAAAGTTTGATGAGCAGAGAAAGGGAGCAAGAGAATGTATTGAGTATAAAATTATTCCAGGAATACCATTTCATGTTTTAAACTATGCCCCTTGTGCTTTCTTTGTGCCCTTTTGGTTGTGTGTGAAGAATGAGAGTATCTGTATGATGGAAGGCTCTTGGCTGGCGTCCTTGCTGCACAGCAGCTCCTGGAGCTCTGTTAGCTGCGCACATTTTCTCTTCGAATGAAGAAAGCTTCACTGGGTTTCCAAGTCTTTATTTCAAATTAGAAATATGAGACTACGATTTTCTGGTCACAAATTAAATGCAGTTCTCGGTTATGTAAAGTGTATTATTCAGCAACTCCTAAACTCTTGATAAGAAAACTGTTATTAGCAAATGACACTATTTTCTTACTTTATTGATGTAACATTATCTTTCATCCTGTTAGAGCATTTATAACAGCTTCAAAGAAAGATTTGACAAACCATGGCAGACTGGTGAATTTGTATGTCATATAATTGCTAGTGTAATGCTGAAAAGTCCATTAAGTGGTTTGGAGTTGAGGTTGGTTTTATTTTTTCTATTTGGAAATAATTGTACTTAAAACATGCGGGAACACTTAGTTTTTTGTTAAGCCTTTATTGCGCTGCATAAAATTTAGCTCTTTTGATAATTAAACCCCCCAAACTTTTACTCAAAAAATTTCATGATGACATTTTGTGAACAGTATGAGAAAGCAGTATTTTCCTTTGGCTCAGAGAATGGTGAAACAGTTGTTTGTGCCCCTGAGCACATAAACATCATTCAGATTGAAGATGGGACTGAAAATGGTGAGCAGTTTATTTTGGCAATTAGCCACTGGCACTTAACTGTTTATGGATTTGGATTTCTATGCAAAAGCAATATTGTTCTTTAAGCCATTTCTCATTATTCTCTTATAGGATCAATAAATATCCCCAAATGTCATCTTCAAAAATGTTGCCACTGATTTTGAATTTTCTGTTCGTGCATAGTTTCGTAGCGTAAGAGAAAAGATTAGTACAACACCGAAAAAGCTTAGCTAGTTTTAATAATGAGAACTGACACCAGAAATGAAAGAATTGGTCGTCAAACTACAACCAGTGCTGAGTTTCCATATCAGCCTTTATTAAATACTAGATAAGTTGTGCAAGTGGGTTGCAGAAGCTGATAACAGAGATGATTTTGTAATGTCTAGAAAGATAGAAATTAGTGACATCTTCCCTACTGCTAGGTGCTCATTCCCTCTTTTCAGTGGAGTCCTTGTTTTTTAAGGGCACAAATGTAGACTATTACAGGGAATATTAAGAGAATCTCTTCCACCTTTTTCATGTAAAAGCAAAAATTAACATTTCTACAGCCTTGTATCACATATGACTGAAATTGGATAATAGGCCCTAAAGCTGTGGAGGAAACAGAATAAACAACATGAGCCCTTGTTTCCAAAGGTAATTGATCTAAAAACCTTTCAAAACCTCCTGCTTGCATTATTACTTAAATCAGGTGAGGTCCTGCTAGTGGCCTGGGGCTTGTTAATTGATGTTGTTGAAGAGACTCTTACCAGTCTTTTCAAGTTTGAATTCTCTGTTAGGAATTCTACATATGTGAATAGTTAAGTGTTTACAGAATCACACATTAACCTATTTCTAGAGTTCGTTTTTTGAAAGTAAATACTTACTAATAGTGTTCTCAGTTTTAACTCCTACTGTGCTTTGTTGTATATTGAAGATAAATATATAGCAATGGTTTAATTCCTGCTGTGGCTGAAACTGGAAATCAGTTTGGTTAACACTCACTGTGGATTCTGCCTGCTTTCTTACAAACAGATGCTATCTGAAGCAGCTCCAGGAAAAGTACGCATTGTTCATGGAGATATCCTGACCTATAAGATGGAGAAAGCTTTTCCAAAGCACTTAAAAAAGAACTGGGAGGATGGTTAGTATTTGCACTTGGTTTATTTCATTTTTTAGTCCTTTTGAATTAGTCTTAAGTAGTGATAGAATTGAAGCTCACTCAGTGCAAGTGTTACTCTGTTCTGGTACATGGTGCAGATAGAGAGACAACTCTCTTTTTTTTTTTTTTTTTTTTTTTTTTTCTTTTTGTCCTAGAAGGAAACAAAGAACTCTGTTCCTTTTCTAAGACAAAACAGTGGAATTTATGTGACATTGACCTTGGTTAACAGCGAGGAGCTTTACAGTTATTAACCTTACTGTTTCCTGACTGTACAAAAATGACTCCTGGAAAGCATAAAAGGAGATTAAATGGTGTACTTCCTGGTTTCTTCCTCTTCTTGAAGAAGTCAGAAATCTCCGCTGCTGATGTTCCTCTGAAGAAATTTCTGTAACTTGCTTTGAAACTTTTGGAAAACTTGCCCTCAAAAATTTAGGTTTCTCATTGCTTTGGTTTCAGCTGGATATCTTTGGCAAAAGTAGAATCTAATCAGGACTGTGGTTTGACTTTTTTTTTTTTTTAAATCTGAGGTTGCAATATGGTGCTATTTCACTTCCCTTTTAAAACATGTAATATTATTAGATAAATCAGAGATGACCTCCCAGTGCCCTTTTCCAAATTTGTTAATTTAAGGTAAAGTCACTCTTTGCAGTGCCTGAAGAGTAGTAAAGTGCTTTCTCACTTAGGACATAAAAGACCATGGCACATCATGTTCACCTTGAAAAATTGAATGTTGTATTTTTCTCATTGCAAAAGGTAGGTGCTTCACAGGACAAACTATGAGCAAATGTACGTGTGACATTGTAGTGCAGTTTTAAAAGTTTACCTTTCTCGAAGATAGAGTCACTATTGGGTTTTGAGCTGACCAGTTAGAGGTGAGATACATTTCTTCTGTGTTATTGCCATATGAAAATCTGAAAGGCTGGTGGGTTTCAAAAACCACCATCCCTGATAAATATGTAATATCACAGATAGACTAGAAATATCACAGCCTAAAAAGTGCATAATAAGTAAAGTGTGCCAGAAAAACAGCTTGAATTTGATATTGTCATCGCTTATTCATGTTATTAAATATTGTAGTATCTAAAAAACAGCACACTGGCTTTTAAGTTTTGTCCATTTCTGTCTCACTCCTGCTTAGACATAAGGGTCTCTGCTGATGAAATCCCTGTGCTGTGTTGTACAACACACACAGATGCTGACATGATCCATAACTAAAAACCAGGCATCACTTCTTATGGCTAAGTCTTGTACTTTAACACCTTTTGATTTCAGTGTGAGTTAGGTGGTTGTTCTGAGAGTTGTTAGGACTCAGTAAAGTGCCCCTGGGAGGGTGTGTTGGACAGAAGTATGTGTGTGACTATTTACTCTGTACCTAATAGTCATAGTTTTGCCGTTCTGGAGTAGCTCAGCTGGAATTTACTCATCAGCTGAAAATCATCTGAGAGCTACTGATTTATTCAAATGTAAACGAGAACCAAACCTAACCAGTTTTTTCCAAATAAATACTGAGAATAGTAACACAGTTTTGTCAGTGTAAGATGAGTATAAGTGGACAGGCATCATTTTGGTGTGGCATGATAAAAATTGTTCTCCTATTTTAAGTCTAGGCTGATAGGCACGTATTTTCCTTGTGTTTTATTTCTTGGCAAAATCTTACCCAAAACTTTTTGACGGTTGTTTTTCTTCTGCCAAATGTTAACAGAACCACCAGATATACATATCATTGGAAATCTGCCCTTCAGTGTTTCAACTCCTCTAATCATCAAATGGCTTGAGAATGTTTCGAAAAGGAGTGGACCTTTTACTTACGGCAGGACACAGATGACACTGACTTTTCAAAAAGAAGTTGGGGAGGTAAAATTTCAGCATTTTTCCAAAATTGTACAGATGCTAAATTGAACAAAAAATTGTTTATACGCAATCTTATCAAAACTACAAACCCAGTCTTTGTTGGCTTTGAAAAGAGAGGAAAGGGTTGGGTCAATTTTTTGTTTATGTGGCTGTAAATTATGAATTTTGATGGATTAGTTATCTACTCTGTTCCTTTGACAAGCACATAATTTTTTTTTACATGTCTTATGGAGGGTTATATTTCCTTGAGGTACTCTATTCTTTTCTGAAGTCTGATTGCTTTAACATGAATAGATTGCACACACCACTCTTCTGTTTTTAAATGTGTTTATTTTCTCACAGTCATTTGTGCAACATGTCATCAGTCAGCTTTTCCTTACCTTTCATTCATCTCAAGAAATACACTTACATTTATTTTCTTTGTCCTCTTTATTAAAAATAATTTTTTTAAGAAACACCTTCCTCGAAGTAAGAAAAATGGAAGGTTAGCATTATTTCCAGTTGTGATTAAACACTTAAAACACAGGGGGTGTTTGTCAAGACCATGGAAACTGGCATTGGCTTTCTTGAATGAGACTTGATATCAGAATCATTAATGTGTTGCTGCCATTCTTGTGTGTGTAAAAAGATCTTAATTGACTTCTGCCACCACAAGTCCAAGAGCAAATTGATATTTTACTTTGTATTAATAGTTAGTTTCTTAAAGAAGGCCAAACTGATCTGCAGTGTAGTAGTGTTAATGCCAGATCAGTTTATAGGTTGGTTTACTCCACGGTGCTTTCACCCTTAACAGTTTATTCTATTGCCATTGCATGAAACATATAACAACATAGAGAATGGAAAGCTTTTTGCTTTGCAGTTATGGAAGTAGTCTGGCTTTTTATAAGCATCTCACTCGCTTTTATAAAGAAAAAAAGGAATTGCACATCAGCCTGAAAACGGAATTTCCATCTTATTACTCCACTGTTTGAAAATACTGTGTTTTCTTTGTGCAGCCTCAATGTGTATGTTGTTTTAATTTTAATCCTTCAAAGTAAAAATTCGAATGGGAAAATTTTGCTGGTTTTTTTTCTCTGTGAAAATTAGTAGTAAGTATATATGCAAGTGGAATGTCTGCTGTCGTCTTTTGGGTCAAAGAAAACCATATTGTGCTGTCATTGCTCTAGCCTTGCAATCAAGACTGAAGAAGCATTTCCAGTAGGTGGCTCTAGAGAACACCAGGGACAAACACTTGGTATGAAATAAACCAGATTTCTTAATTCAGTTCTGGGCTCATTTGGTTTCAGGCATTAAAGAATCCACATCTGTTTCCCAGAAGGACTTTGTGTCATGTGAGATTAGGTCTTGTTGAAAAATATGGCTAATGGACTGTGATATGAAATGCAGAGTGATGGTGGGTAAGATACATAGTTTTGTTACAGCAGTGAAAAAATTCACCTATCACTGTGTGAGAGCACTCTGGGCTTTCTGTAGCTGCACCCAGCTGCACACATCATTGGTGACATGCAGATTATAGTTCTTCTGCAGCCAGCATAGCTCAGTTAGGTGCAAAATACCATGCACACTTCAGCTCTTGTACTTAAAACACTGAGAAGTTAGAAACACTAGGAAATGGAATATGTTGTTCAAGGTCATGCAATGAACCAGTGTTGATTGTTGTTGAGTTTACATTCTGAGACCTCTTGATTCTTGTTCAACCCAATTTAAACAGAGGTCTTCCTCTAAAGAAAAAATTGTTCATGGTTTCTGGTTTGCATTCCCATTATTGGTTTGTTACCATGAAAAGAAATTGTTTTAAAGATACTATTTTATTTTATGATTAGGAGAAAGAACAGTAATTGGGCTCTGTGTCTTTTCTCCTGACTCTCTGGAGTTGCTTAAGGTAACCATTGTAAATTGGTGTACACAGGCATATTCAGTATCAGGAAAGAGAGAACAGTGTAATGCAGATAATAGTGAGTTGATACTGATATTTTGTATATCTCTGAATTTATAGTCTTGATGGGCAAATGTCTTGTACTCAAAAATTTGGTGTCATCCCTGGGTGTTTCTAAGCTAAGAGCCTAAATATCAAAGAAAGTCTGTGTGTATGTTATAAGCTCAGCAAAAACATAGGATGTGTCATGGAATGGAGTGATGTGCTTTATAATTAGTTAGGATAACTTGATGTTAACAGTAAGAAAGTGAAGCAGTGTGCTCTTTTATTTATGGTCAGGCTTCGTTTTGCCAGTGTGGCAGGGTAGTAAATACATTTGCCTTTCTTGCTGGTTGTATTTTCTTGCTTTTCTGTTTCCTTGTAGCACAGCAATGTTGGTGTGAGTTATGTCACTACACACCTACTACTGCAGCCCACTCTGTTCTGATATGATTTAAGTAAAGTGATTAAAGCTGATGAGAACCAGCAGTTATTTTATGTGCTGAATCTGAGGCCTGTTAAGGATGATAAGGGCAAATATCCACAGCAGTAAAAATGGCACTTTTGAGTGTCAAGCAGATAATTTTTTTTCTCTGTAGTTTAAATTTTTTAAATTGTTATTCGCTTTGTGGTTAAGAACTTTTGCTTTGTCCCAAATTCCTCAGTTCTTCATCTCAAATCTGTCACCTAGGCCAGGTTCTTCCAGCCCACTTACTCTAAAATTGATCCTCTAGCGGGGCCTGTTGCTATAGAACAAGGAGTAATGATTTTAAACCAAAAGAGGGAAGATTTAGGTATAAGGAAGAAATTTTTTACAGTGAGGGTGGTGAAACATTGCAGCAGGTTGCCAAGAGACGTGGTGGATGCCCAATGCCTGGAAACCTTCAAGGTCAGGCAGGGCAGGTCTCTGAGCAACCTGACCTAGCTGCAGATGTCCCTGCCCATGGCAGGGGGTTTGACTGGCTGATCTGTGTGTGGGTGCCATGCACAGGTGTGTTCCCGCTGCTGTAGGTGAGTGGTTTCCCTTGTTACTGTCCAGATGTTAAGTTATCTCTTCTGTAGCTGAGAAGCAGGAGCTTACTGCCTGAGACTTGCTAGATGGTTTCTGGGAGAAGTGAAGATAGGTTTGTTTGAATTGCCATTGGAAGTGTTGTTCCGAGTGTTGCCATTAGGTCAGTTTCATTTTCACTGCAGAGGTTAAGGAAGTGCGTATCTGATTGCATTGTTAGACTTTGCAGTCTGGGTTTTTTTCAGAGAATAGTAATTTCCTCTGAAACAACAATGAGGGTAGCTTTAAATGCTGGCATTGACAAAAAGAATCGCTGAGCATTCTTTCCCAAAAGTCCTTGAAAAGTATTTATTTGCTCCATGCTGAACTGCCTTTTGGAAGAGTTTAATGAAAAAATGTGAAACTTCGGCAACAAGTTTAGCTTTTATTTTTCAGGGATAGATTTAATAAGCATGGCAGCATTTCATGAGCAGGCTTTTCATATGAAACTACATGATGTACAAATATTACCAGCTATGCAAATTGGGGTTTAGTTTTTATTCTTTATGGAAGCGGTGGTAAATAAGAACAGGAATCATCAAAATTCTGGTTTTGCATAAGTTAGTGAAATGACTTCTGTAATTTGAGACTTGTTTTACAAGATGCTTTATATGTTTAAATTTTGTTTGTGCAAGCAAAAGACACTAAAATGTGTTTCTTGCCAGGTCACAAAACTGTAGGAAACCTCTGTCCAGGCTACTATTTTGTAAAAAAATTCTTGGGAAAATCAGAGAATACTTAAATTGAGTTTTAAGTATTAAACACTCTCACTGTTAGGCAGTCTAATTTTATGTAAAGTAGATCCAGCTTCCTTGCAGATATTGTAAGTGTAGACCAGTTAATTGTGAAGAGCTTTTGGTTTCTTGCCGATCTTGGTTTATGGAGCTCTGTTTCATCTTGAAGAAGAAAAAAAGTAGTAATATTTTATACAGAAACAGTGGAAGGAAAGGATTGTGAGAGTACTGTCAGCTGGTGTTAGGTTTGTTTTGAATCTCGCAGTCAGAATAGTTTTAGTTTTCTCTTGTATCCATACGAAATTCTTTTGACACTCATTTAGCTCTGCAGAATTTCTAGGAGTTCCTTTTCATGTGCATTTGATTGCAGGACTGAGGGTGTAAATCAGCATGGTATATCTTAGTGAAATGCTGCTATATTGGAGAAGAAAATTTTAGATGAACTGGGCATACAGCTTGATAGGAGTTTTTAATGATTAATTGGTGATGTTTTTTTAAATTTGATTATACTGAAAATCAAGCTTTAATATAACTGATTGCTTTGTCAATTCAGTATCACTGATGTACGTGTTTTGTTTTTCCCATAGAGGCTTACAGCTAATCCAGGAAGTAAACAGCGTAGCAGACTGTCCATCATGGCTCAGCATCTCTGCACTGTGGAAAACTGTTTCATAATTCCAGGTCAAGCCTTTGTTCCAAAGCCAGAGGTAGGTTTTCCTGTATTTATTTGTGATTTTTGTTAATATGTCAGTCAAGCAATGTATCTTATTTTGACTAAGGAACGTTGGTGGCTGCTCTGTTTGAACATCTCCATATTACAAAGCGGAGTGATGTGAAGTTCCTGTAAATGTAGCACGCTTACTCTAAGAAAGTGCTTTTTCTTCTTTTTTGTTCCTGAGAACTTGGCTTTGACCTTCAAACCTATCTGCAAGGTCAGCATACTTCTTTGGGTGTTCTGGAGAGGGAGATTAGGATTTAATGGCAGGATAGTCTGCTAGGATTAGAGTATTTTTGGAAAGCCTGCTCTTTTACAGTTTGCATTTATAAATAGTTTGGGAATTGTGCCTTAAGAATTTGATGGGTCTTTTGAAAGACTGTGATAAGAAAAGCTTTTCATTTGTCACCTTTGTCAAACATCTCTAATTTTACCATGTCTATAATCTTTATGTTTCACCCCAGTCATCTTTAGCATATTTTACTCCCTCCTAGTTGCTACAGCACTTTGTCACCTATATCCCACTGATTGTTTAAAAAAGTAACAATCTTTTCTCCCTCTTACATGTTCTTGAATGAGTAGAGAACAATCTCTTTGTTGTTCTCTCATCTACTGCCCCTGGTTTTTATTAATAGCCATTATGATTACAGGAATCAAAAATGAAGAAATTAATCAGTATTTTGGACAAGAAGGTTTTTTTTGGTTTGGTTTGTATTTTTTTGTAAAAGTTGTGCCTGACTTTAAGTGAGGTCTGTGTCCCTGAATGCATGTGCAAATCATAGGATCATAGAAATATTTGGGTTGGCAGGAAGGTCATCTAGTCCCGTTTCCATGCAACGAGCAGGAACATCTTCAACTACATCAGATTGCTCAGAGCTCTGTCCAATCTGATCTTGAATGTTTCCAGGGATGGGGCATCCATCGTCTCTCTGGGCAACATGTTAGCGTTTTACCAGCCTCATTGTAAAAATCTTCTTCTTTATATCTAATTTAAATCAACCCTCTTGGAGTTTAAAACCATTACCCCTTGTCCTATCAAACTGCTGTTCTGTTTCAGAAATGAACTTGTAGCTTCTGAAAGTCCCTCTTAGACTGGTTGGTTCAGCGCTTCAATACATCTCCCTTCCCATTTATCAGAATATGTCCCTCTTGGTCCTTTTTACTTTTCTGGCGTATCTCTTGAGAACCTGTGGAAGGCTATTTTCTTGTTTATCTCAGTGAATATTAAGGCCTCTATATGGGCATGTTTTGATGATAATTTAAAATTCTGTTAGTATTTTTTGAGCAAGTAACTGTTCAAACATGTTAAGTTACTAGTTGTGGCAGCAATCTGTTGTGAAAAAAAATGACAATGCTTAAGAAATCTTATTTTTTGCTTTGAGGTTTTGGCCTAGGGTTTTTTCCCCTGTCTCCTAGCAGAATGGAAAATAATTTCAGGATGCCGTGTCACTGTCGAATATGTGAAATAATTTTAAGTAAGGCTAAAATTCCAGTTTTGTGGTGGTGATTTCTCAATGGTGGGTACAATTTGAGTACTAGTAGAGCTAGTATAGTCAAAAGTCTAGTGCAGATTGTGTCCCAGAATTGGGAAGCTGTAACTGATATTTCCATTTTCCTGTACTGAAAAGGCCAAGAGAGAGGTGACACACGGAGTTGTGACAAATATCTTAGTATAAGCACGTCCTAGAGTCATTTGGTTCTCTGCCAAATAAAAAAAAGCAATTCAACTAAAGGCAGGTGTATTTTTATTTAATGTATTTTTTTGAGTTAAAACAAGTATTGCTTATATTGCATAAGCAGAAAGTACGATTGTTTCAGACAGAACTGGCACCTGTTTTCACTATATTTTGTTTCCTTTGAACTCCTGTTGTAGACTGATCTTCTGTTTTGTCCTTTTTCTTTTAGCTGTAGACTGATGTGGTTTTAGATGTTACCATTTCTCATAGAATCTGTTTTCTTGGAAAGCTCTTGCAGCATACTGTGACTGAATTGGCTCAGTGCTCGATTTTTGTTTCATAGCTATACGAAGTGCAGGTACCTTTTTATAAAGTTTCGGGAAAAAAAAATTGCAGCGTATGTAACCAATGAACATTTTCTTTTGCTCATGGTTTGCCATTATTACCTTTTTCTTATGCCCTCCTGTAAAAATGCCTCTTGGTCATAATTTTTGCAAACAGATTTGTTTCACGTACCTGGCAATGCTCACGGCTTAGTGTCATGTCAAACCCCTTTCTAAAAGTGGAGATGCGTGTTTGTGAGAAAGAGTTGTTTACTTCATTTGCTCGATGTATGAATATTATTTCAACATTTCTGTGGGTGTTGAGACATAAAAGACTCTCGGTTAATGGAATGGTGCTGCACAACATTGTGTCCAGGAAAAAAGAAATTGGTTTTTCGGTCATAGTGAAGTCTCTGCAATACCCAGTAACTGCTGATAGTTGCATTAGGTACAGTACAAAACAAGCTGCTTGATTAAAACGTAGGAAACTCAAAAGAGCTATGTAACAGTAGAATAAAAGCAAGATGTAATGCCATTCTGTGTGGGAAGAATGAAGACCGTCTGTGAATAAAGACCCCTTACATATTAGGTGCATAAAAGAGTCCACTTTCCCAAATGCTGTAACAGATCATCTTTTTCCAGCACACTAAACATGTAATGTTTGGGCTCTTTCACAGTGTTTTAGCAAATTTCAGACTAGTACCATGGGAAATGAAAGTTGCATAATAAATAGCAATTGATTTTATTGAAAGACTCATCCAGCATTATATTCCTAAATTTAAAGGCCTGTTTCATACTGCTTTTCATTCATTGATTTGGTTCTCATTTAGGAAGGTATTTAGGTAGAACATACTTTGCCAATGACCAACACAAAACAAAATCTGTATGGTGAAAGAAAAGGTTAAAGGATTTAAGGTAATTATTCAAAGTAAGGCAGTTAAAAAAAATAAAGAAGCTCTTTATCACTGTTGTATAGTACATTTTAGGGTAATAGAATACCTGGGAGTGGGCCTGAAACAGACCCTACAAGAATAAGGGCTTAAAAGGTTCTTTTAGAAGGTCAGAAATGTAGAAGACAGTAAGTGGTTGCTGTGTTATTCGAGCTGTTCATAGCTACTTTTAGCAAGTGTAAGCGAGAATGTTTGCAGATGCTTCTTGAACATAGATTATTTAGTTTCTGTCCTGTCTGTTACAGTTTGCAGGTGTTTTCACAGTTATGGTTACATTTCTCTTGTTGTGCTGCTCCTCATATGTAACATTCACTGTGTAGTGATAGATTAGTAGCAGTTGGTGAATGTCCAGCACACTTTCCTGTAACAATAATAAGTGAAACCCACAGCAGGTGGCAGTTTGGGGCAGGAGAGCCGTGTTTGGCAAGAGCTGAATGGTACTGCTGATCCTTCAGCCTGATATGCAGAGTATACAGTGCAGCTAAGGTTTGGAGCCTTGAGCTTTTGTTGTGGATTTGTTTTGGTTGGTTGATTTTTTTGTGTATGTATTTTTTTATTTGGTTTTTTGGGGTTTTTTTTACAAAATCTAGTTACCAGGGCAATTTAGAATTGAAAATGAAAGGCAGATATGTCTGCTTTTTAAAAACCTTTGAATTGGGCTTCTTGGGCAAATAGGTTTTGGGTTTTTTACCTTGCATCATAATTAAAATCAAGATAAAAATGTAAAATGCACTCTAAAATGTTATATGTGATTAAAAGTCTAATTCACTAAACAGAAAGCAGTTAGTTTTTAATCATCTTTCCTTTAACAAGACATCAATACATGAATTGTACAGTCAGTTATGTTTTTAAAATAGTTTCTTTTTCTTCCATAATCGTTTCTTGGGAAGTCAGAAAGAAGGGTTTGAAAAATCAACAAAATAAAGTACTCTTGTAGCAGACAAGCATCTTTTCCTACTTTTTTCCTTTTCATGGATGCCCCTATAAATGAAATACCTTGCACGAATATAACTTCAACCCAGATACAGGAGAAGTTAAGTGCTATGTTACACATTCTTTGAAATAATCAAACTACACTTAACACACAAAACCCCCCCTTGAGTGGATAGAAATACTTCAATGGATAGAAATAACTACTTATACGTAGTCCTTCAGGTTGTAAGCTGCATTGCTCTCCTGCTCTGTGGATGGGAAATGGTGCTGCTTTGGAGGGTAAATCCATGCTCCTGGCTGCCTTTTAAAACAGGAAGAGCAGAAGATCGCACCTGCAATAAGCAGAAACCCTGCTGAGATGAATCCTGTATAAACTGCTCCTCCCGGTTCGTGTTTACTACTCTCTGGAATGGTCTGGTCCAGAAAATTGGAAATAATTTCTCTCGTGTACCAGCATGTTGGTACTAGTCCAAAGATTCCTGCAAGAACGAAGCAGACTCCTCCAGCAAAACAAGCGTGATTTTTGCTGTCAGTGTCCCCTCCCAACTTTGTGCATTTCATTCCGACTGTAGTGATGCAGATCCCAAAGGCTGATAGGATACACGACAGTACCATGGTGGTCCGTGCAGCCTGGATGTAGACGGGGAGAGAGAGAATGGAGTATTTCAGGGTACAGCTGAACATCCCAGTGCTGTACCATGTGCAGTCCATCCAAAGTCCTTGCATCTGTGTTATAGCTGTTATGATGTTTGAGCCAACGTCTGCGTTTACCTTCCAGTTTGGTAGCAAGGTGGCTGCGATATCTCCAAAAACACCAAACAGAGCCAGAATAAAAGCGAAGAACTGCAGGCTCGCTGATGCCATGATGGTTATCTTCTGTCACCTTTTGTCTGCCTTTTCTCTCGTGGAAATGAGTAACTGGGAGCTTCGTAGCCAAGCTGTGGCCGTCTGTGTAACAGGGAGGAAGAGGGGGGAGGAGAAGTGCGAGGGGGAAAGGAAAAGAAATCAGCAAACAAAAAAAGCTTGCATTTAAAATTAGAGCTATCTGAACGAATATCTGAATGTGACCCTGCAGCAGCTGAGCTGCTGTATGCAAGGTACTTGAACAGAAATGATGGCAAATGGACAGTGCTTTAGAATCGCTTGTAAAATGGAGCTGCTGCCCTTTCATACATGATTGCAAGCCATCAAGCAAAAGTTACTCTACTGCAGTTGGTTTTGGTAATAGCACACAGATTGCAGGCTTACTAAAATAAATAAAGATAAATATATATTGAAAATAGAACACTAGAAACTTGCAGATTAGAAGTCATTGTGGTAGGAAAACACTGTGGCAGAAAATATATTGTGCTCTTCAAATACCTTGTTTAAGTGTGTTGATAGCTGTAGCCAGCTCCTGTTGACTTTTTTATAACAATGAGTACTGTTATACTGTCTCTTATTTAAAGTATGGTTAAAAGGTAACCCCTTATTTCTGTTTTTTAAATATTACCTGTTCATCTTTCTAATAAGAGTTACAAAATATCTTGGTTTTGGAGGAGAATAAAATGTAATTTAGTTTTTGCAGTATTTTCACAATTAGTCACATGTGACTTTTCTAAATCAATATTCTATTTTACTTCATTTTTATTTAAACTTATCAATTTTTTATTTTCGGTGATTTCAGTTCCTTGACTTAGAGCAGTAGTATTTAGCAAGTCCTAAGAGTGAATATGATCTGCTTCTGTCTCTAAAATAATATGTTTTTAATACTGGTATGAAACAACTCATTTGTGGGAGTGCCTTTTTTGAATCAGTCACCTGCCTGAAATAATTTGCAAATTTGCCGTGAAGTGGCAGTTTAAAAAATTAATTTGAAAAGCTCCTTGCTAAAAGTCCAATTTCATTTGACAGATGAGAACATTTTAGGCAGGATGACAACTGTGCATCTGGGAAGACAGAACTGTTGCTGTTGCATCAGCTGGACTGTTGGGATTGCAGATGCAGAACAGGGGTTTGAAACCTCTGAGAGGAGGGATCGAAAGTGGTACCCTGCCTTGCCCTTTGCGTGGGGCTGGTTTTGTCTTTTATCAGGGGTAGACAAAGGGCAGATTTCTGTCTTAGAAAGCATGATCCAGACTTTAAATATGAACAGTGATATTAAAATTGGTCTTCAGCATTAGAACTTTTTTGAAAAGCCATAATAATAAGGGATAAAATTGAAATAAGGGGAATACAAAATATCTGTAGCATTGTACTCTTGTTTCAGTTCATAATACATAAGACAACAAGGTTTTGATCGATATGTATTCTATCAGTCTTTAGGGGCATTTCTGAACTAATTAATATATTTATCCTCTATAAGTATAATAATGTTATCCTCTATAATAGGATGTAGTATAATTCTCTATATTCTCTATATAATATATAATTTATATATTTATACTCTAATCTTTTTATATTGTATTTGTATCAGGCAATTGTTCAAGGATGTGCTAATTCTGTCCAGCATATATATATTAAAATTGCTTAAAGTTAAGGTGAAAATATTAACAGCTACTCATTGCTAAAATCTTATTTCAAAGACCTGTCTATTTCCAAATCCCTTCAGTTTGTTCAGGCTGGGAGGAGATGTTCTGGCAAATACATATCATTTGCTGTACAGGCCCATGGGAAAGATGGCTTAACTTCCTTTTACAGAAGGAACTGACAGGTCTGGATAGCTCAAAACTCGTTCAAAAAACTCATTCATATTCTCATTCATATTCTGAAACACCTAATTAGTACCCTGAATCAGCCTTTTTCGTTGCTTCCTTTTTAAAATGTCAGTATATACAAACACGCAAGCATAAACACAAAACACTGCAAATGGTAGCCATGCATTACATTTAATGGGATGAACCAAGTTAAAGGCAGGATAAATTCAAGTATAAGCACTACAGTTGTAATTAGAAATACGGCAATGTTTCATTCCTGTTTGTGTAGGACTTACTGCTGGATGTGAGGTCTGAGATGTTTTCTTCACTGTAGATGTCCTGGAAAATGCAGTTTCTCTTGAATGGAAGTATCCCTTCTCATATGAAACTGCATTGGCATGTATTAACAAAATTTCTTGGAATGTTGTTTTTTTTCTGTTCTCCACAGCAAGTGCATTACTGCTGTTTGTTCTCTCTCTTAGTTCCATCTACCCGAGAATAAAGGAGTACTTTGTTTAATGAGTTTTGTTTGAAAAACACTCAGTAAGGGAAAGCAAAGAGATTATGGAATAAAACAGACGGAGGCCTTTAGTCCTAAATACATAATGATACCCAGGTTCTATGATGGAAAGTGTGAGCAGTGATTAAATGGAGTAAAATCTTGAGAATCCAGAAACTGTAGACTTAGGGACTGGAGGGGAATCATTTAAGTTGCACTGAGAGCCAGAGAGTTTCGTTGTTTGTCAGTTGTTGTTTTTTTCATCACAGATAATCTCATTAAAAGTTTAAATTTCCTAGAAAAGAACTGTGCCATTTATTCCAATTTGTAATTGGAACAGCAGGACACTTTTATTCGACTGCAGGCTTTGCTTATCTGTTCCTGAGAGCTTTAGCCTTTCATAGGTTATCCTATAACTTGTTACCTTTGTATAAGACTGTATAAAAGAGTAAGGGAATAAAGCTACTGATAAGGCTTCTGTGGTAAATGCAGCACATCGGAGAAGTGGCTTCAACAAGTTGGTGTGGGAAAACAAGAAGCTGGGAGACTGGTCTTGCTCCTTGCAGCAGGGATGTACCCATAAGTTCTGTACCTGGCTTCTGGTCTCCTGTGATTCTGTTTGTGAGCCTGGTGTGAATGGAGTTACTGCAGAGCTGTTCTTAACACAGAAATTATTTCTGTTAGTGCAGAGGCAGAGTTACTTTCTGCTGGAAGTGAGCCAGAAGTAAACTCTCATCGGAACAAGATTGCTACGAGATGCACAAATCTGGTGTTAGATCTAACATTTGTTTGTAGTAGACAGATAAAATGCTACTGAACACTTGGATTGTGAAAGTACTGGCTTAGAACTATCTCAGTAGGATTTCAAGCAGTCTGTTTTAATGAAGTTGTAATATGTTCTGCTTAGGTTTCAGCTCCCTATGAGTAAATTACAGCTTGAGGAAAGGTTATGTGGGTTTGCTTTTAATACAGCCTTGTTGCAAGGTACATGTATTGCCCATTATGAGACCTTTATTGTCAACAGTTAGTAACAATTGTCTCACTGAAGCTTATTCTGATTTAGAGTGTTGATTTCATTAGCAAGGCAGCAGAGTTGTGTGAATTAAATTGGGCTCTGTTGTGTTCCTCCTCCCCTACCAGAACATAAACCTTCATTGTATAGATGTACTAAAACAGTAAGGGGCGAAATAATTGCTGTACTATTGACAGTTTGGGATGTATCAGTTGAATAATTTTCATATTCATTATTTTGTAAAACTTGAGTGTTATTTTGTAAATATTTCTAACCTACTTGGTGGGGTGAAAAGTGTTACTAGTAAAAGTATCATTAAATCAACTTGTGTATTTTAAGTGCTCTTGTAGTCTCTATTGGCTTTCATAATTCTACCCTCTATTTGATGCATATTAAAAGGTATAGGGAAAATAGCATGTATAATTTTAAAGGAGTGGCCAATTACAAATGAAAAGCTTTCCCCTGTATCTGTTGCTATAGTAACCAAGCAGCTTTCCTGGGGTCCTAAGAAAACAGCGTCTATAATGAAACTGAGGAGTGCTGTGTTTTGTTTCAGAAGCAGAAATTATTGCCCACTGGCCTTGAGATTGCAAATCGAGCTGTTTGGCTCTGAAGCTGTACCCTGCATCTAGATTATGTTCTTTTTCCTTCAGAAATTGCTGTTAAAGATGTGGCTCTAACTCCCAAAGAGCCCTCATTTCTCACTTAGGAGCATTTCTGCAAAATCGAGGTGACTAGGTGATGCCTCATGGACTCTGGTTGTTTTCTTACCCCTAATTTTGGGGAGGTTATACCTTGTTTTATTTCCTGACCAAAATATAGATAAACATATGCATGTACCCTTTGTATATCTGTACAGGGAGCTGCTTGGACATGTGAAGTAGGTATTTGCTTTGTTCAAAAAGATTAGCTTATACTCAGTGTGAACACAAGTTTTTTCTATATCCCTGTGGCCTTCCTGATAGGAGCAACCCGTGGCAAAGGCAGAAGCTCTGGATGCTTGAAAAATTAAAAATCTGCTTTGGGAAATAACTTATGTGTGTTTCACTGAAGATTCTATGTGTCAAGTTTTTTTTTGTCACCTGATTTTTAAATACGTTCTTGTGCTTCATATTTTAGTAATTTTAAGTATTTTTTTCTGACGTATTTTTAACTCTAGCTTTCAGAGAAGGTGGACAACTAGAGAAGAACACTTCAGTAATATATACTTGGGATCAGTAGTGCTAACACTGGAAACTTGCTGTGGGTTTTTTTTTTTCATCAGCACCATTGATTGGTATTTTCTTTCCTTTCTCTAGCCAGTATTTTTGCTCAGATTTGTAAGTTCTGTCTCCATGAAAAACTTACGTTGTTTGGATTTTACGATTCATTTGAAACACAGTAATTTGTGTTATAGAAGCATTTGTACTGGATAGATGTACTTGACAGCTGAGCTGTTCCCACGGAAAGAACAAAATGGATAGATGGTACCTTTGTGTCAGAATATGTCCACATCAGAGGTTGCTATGAGCAGTTTTGGTTGAAGCAGTAGGAAAAACACTTTGTTTTTTGAAGTACTCTCGTGCTCTGGGTTATCTCGAACAATTGGTACACTGAGAGTACGCTTCAAGCAGCAGCTGTTCTTTGGTCTGATTGTGTCTCTTATTTCTGTCAGAACTAGCACATGTGATGTTAAATTCATATTCTGTGAGTGCCAATATTGACTGTCAGATCTTTTAAAAAAATTCAGTCATTGCCTATCATATTAGCAGACTCTTTATAATAAGAGACTAAATATTTTTTAAAATCTGGCACTTAAAAATTTTTAATCATTCAGTACCAGTACTTGTACACATTGTACAAATTTCCAATGTGCTCCTCCACAGAAATTTTTCCTTTTTATTGTTGTTAATATCTAGTTTGGACGATGAACTGCTTTATTCATTGTTGTTAAGTCCAGCTCATAATTTTTAATACAGAAGTCTGAATTCAGGAAGTTTCTATATAATACAGTGTCTCTATAATTGCTTGCCATATATATATACACATATAAAAACCATAAAATGTTTACATATTATTTCATTCTGTTTTCAGACACAAGGCAAGTGACTGTTCTGTGAACCAGTCTGATTTGAGAACTATAAAAGAATATATACAAGCTTATCTTTGTGGAATCGTTCAAACATAATTTTGGATGAACTGTGATACACAGTGTAAATACAAAGTTGTGTGGTCACTTAAACTGAGTGCACGTATTTCTACCTACCATTCCTGTAAATAGACTAGAAATCTTAATATGTTGAAGAGCAATTCCTTGGCTTACATTTTAGAAAAGCCCTGGAGCAACAGAAAACATATAGGGAATGGGTTTGATTTCTAATTATAATACCAATTTTCTCCAGCTGCCCTTCAGCCTGTATATCAAATATTGTCTAATTTGTGTATTATGTCAGAATTATCTTGTGGAAGGATCTGAAGACAGAAGGGCTAATTACTTTACAGATTACATGGAAGTTGCTCTAAATGGACGAAGTGCCGTGGGGGTAAAAAGTACCAACTACTAATGGCATGTGAACTAATTGGAAATATGTAGATAACTAAGACTAAAATTCTGTGGGGTCTTGAAAGCTAAGGCAGATCTTTATATTCCATACCATGACATTAGTCACTGCACAGCCGAGTTACCTACTGCAGTAGTGCCTTCCTATACTGTGCCTGTTTGCTGATGTCTAGCCAGGTAACTTGGAAGTAATGTGTCTCAGAGGAAGATGTCTACTCAAATTTATCTTTCTTTTCCATGCAGGTGGATGTGGCTGTGGTGCATTTCACTCCATTGGTGCAACCAAAGATACAGCAGCCATTTGAGCTGGTAGAAAAAGTGGTTCGAAGTGTTTTTCAGTTTAGAAGAAAATACTGTTTCCGTGGAATTGAGTAAGTATTTTTAATGAAAAACTCTCAAGTAATGTTTTTGTAAATGCATCAGCTACTAAATCAGTTAGCTGTGCATTTGATTTTATTCTTCCCATTTTAAATTTGTCATCATAGTTTATCAGATCTTTCCATTTCAGAATGGTTTCTGGACACAAAAGTATGAGATTAATATCTAATGTAATTATGAAATAATTATTTGTGCATTTTTGTTAGTGCAGTTGAAGTTGTTAAAATCACTAGGATAAAGTGGTCATCTTTTCAATAGTTTGTCTGTCTCGGAAATGAAAAAAAAACCAGCCCAACCACAAAAACTACAGAGTGATTGAGTTAAAAAACAAAAGTTATCAAAATCCAGAACCAAAGATGGCAGTGTGAGGAGATTTTGGTGAAAGTGTGAGGAGAACATCATCTGTAACAAATTTGACTTCTTTGGGGATAATGTCAAAAGGTCAAATTTTTGTTCCTGTGCTTGCCCTTTTATGGAGTTCTTACTGGCTCTTTAAAAATCCCCATATCTTCCTGAGGGAATTTATTAGATTATCTGATGTGAGAAACCTGCAGTCTCTTCACCGAGGATCCTGTTAAAACTCCCAGCCCTGCCATGTGTCTGACTTACTCTGGGCAACCCCCAGCACGCAGCACTGCAGAATGTGTGACAGAGACACACTTGGGACTAGAGGCATCTCCTGCAGCCTGGGCTCCCTGAATGTTGCTGGGCATAGTTTTGGCCCTGATGCAGTCTAGAATTAGGGTGGATACCACCTTACTGTACTACAAGCCTTCTATGTCACTGTTTTGAAGGTGAACAAAGAATTTTGCATCCACTTTTGGTTTGTTGGGGTTTTTTCCCTTGAGGTCATGAATGCCATTGATGTGTGGGATGCAGACATTGGATCTAAAATGAGTATAGATTTCTCTGTGTTAAAGTTTGAGTATGCATTTGGAAATGTTTAGAAAATGAAGTATCCAAACTCTAGAATGGTTTGTTTTTGTCTTACAGGGTGGTGGTGGTTTTCTTTTTTTTTTTTCTTTTTTTCCTTTGTGAAGGAATGGTTTCAGCTGACAATGTGAGCAGAAGGCGTGTGCGATCAGCGTTATCTATGTTATGTACAATATTTTTACCAAAGTTTAAAAAACCCCCTCCCAACTCTTGTGTAATCTCAAATTGCTCATAACTGCTTTACATTCTTTTGAGGCAAGGAGGGGGAATCTGAACTTTTGGACGTCACGTATTCCCCTAGCAGCTTATCATACTTTAGCCCTAGTGTGCAGCTAAGAAACACAATCCTCTTATTCTTTAGCTGACCTGAAAAAAAATAGCAAATTTTGGTGTATAATAAAGCTGTTAAGTTCATTATAAGGTTATTTATCACACAGACTGTATAAAAATATGGCAATAGAATCACTTTATATTTGTGTGAATTCTGGGATTTGAGATGTGAAATCTAAGATTGAGCTATGAAGTTTATATTATAGTGTGAGTTGTGGTTCACGGACATTTATAAGATGGTTCATAGTCTGTAAAAAAAAGGTAATAAAAACATTTTTCGCTCCAGTTATGTTTTTTAACTACCAAATCAAAGGAAAGAGGGATATCAAAATAAAAATTGATCCATTTTAACCTTGCTGACCTAGATGCTGAATGATGGGAACATTTTGACAAAGGCCTGAAGTAGCAAATATTTCAAAACAGGTTTCCCATAGGAGTTTCATTTTTCACTTGTAATTTTAAACTCCTTCTTAACTTTGAGTTCTATCTACTCACCAGGAACTAACTATCACTTACTTATACAAAGCCATACTATTCATTAAAATCTGGGGAACTTCTGAGAGAGAGGTGCTAATACATTTGGCCCTAGAGTAAATATACTGATGTGTCGATATATGAACAATGACAGAGCTGAAAACAAAATCTACGACTCCTGCCACATTCTCCACATTCTAAATATTAAAAAAGTGAATGGCAATTAAATACTCCTTTCCTCATTCTTGGCTTTTTTCTCTGACATTAGAATGAGAGTATTAATGACAAGTGATAACTGTCTTTCCCAATGGAATGAAACAGTCTGAAAGAAAGCCATATGGTTTGGATCTGATCTGTTTTGTGCAGTTTAATCTGTTGTTACTTTCTAAATATGAGGCTAATTCCAAGAAGGCTCTGTGCTTGTATCCATACCCAAAGCTCTTTTTAATGTTAGCAACCATGAACATACATGCGTTCAGTCTATAATGTAGGTATGTGCTTTCCTATGGTGTCATAATTTGTATTTGCAGAAAAAGGAC